>RANY01000324.1:0-34862 GCA_009805235.1 Neurospora pannonica FGSC 7221
TAAGGAGAACCCATATAAGGGTACCCGAAAAATCTGAAGACTTTTCCAACTACGAGGTTCGAACTCGTAGCCTTTTATAAGGAGAACCCATATAAGGGTACCCGAAAAATCTGAAGACTTTTCCAACTACGAGGTTCGAACTCGTAGCCTTTTAGCTTCGGTTAAATGTCACGGCGCTGGCGGACCACTACACCACTAGGCTATGTTCCAAAAGGATACAAGTAACTGAAGCTGGCAATTCAGTCGCTCAAGTGGTCTTATATAGTTGCGATAGCAGTCAAGAGGCACAGCTGCAAGGCTGCCGTCACACCTATACAAGCATGTAAATGTCATATAGTGGTAAGCTATGATAACAATCACGTACGATAGTCACAGAGGTCTAACCCTGTGACACTACCCCAGACTAAAAGAAGCCATATGGCTGACTAATTATACATGAACTGATTGAAATCCTCATCAATCACTTAGTCTAGCCTCTGAATGCCTCCACGGCCGCCATGGTCTATCGTGGTGACCTCCCCAAAACTCCTTCATGCTCTCCTTCTAGCTTCTTCACCTCTGTGACTGGCCTCTCAGGCTCCCGGGTCTTCTCCAGTGCCTTCATCCTCTGCTTCTCTGCAGTGGCCTAGTCTGGGGGCATTAGTGCCTCCGAGTATGCCTCGTGAAACCTCCATATCTCATCAGGGCACATAGACATATTTGACCTCTTCTGCCATGAGGGCTTGTGAGGTGGTGCCCATACGACGTGATACTCCCAACGACCCTTCTCATTCTTTCGACATCCATCGATCTTCTCGAACTCCCATTCCACTGAGTCCTCCCCATCATCAGTGCGTCTCATAATCCTGCCATGATTTGCATGAACATCTCTTTTCTTAATTGCTTCCTACTCTGGGATACCCACCTCGTCCCATGGCTTGACCTTACTAACGTGGAAAGTCGGGCTGCATCTCATATTGACTGGGAGCTTGAGCGTGACTCTGTGGCTGTCCGCTTTCAAGATCTCGAAGGGACCCTCGAACAAAGGAGTAAGCTTAGCGTGTAGCTGGCCGGTCTTGAGGTTCTCAGTATTGAGCAGGACCTTGTCTCCCATTCTATACTTCAGAGCATCCGATCTCTTGACATTGGCATTGTCCTCATAACGCTGTTAGGCCTGCCTTGCCTATGTTGTGACGTAGTCTAGTACCCTTCTGAACTATTCTGTGATTTCGTTCGCCTTAAAATGTTCTGCTTGCTAAGCTTCAGACAGCTCAGGAGGGCACGGCTTGGCTAGTTCAACTCCCATCTGTAGGTGGTAACCATAGTTGGTAAAGAAGGGGGAGACACCAGTTGTCTCGGATACCAGGTTATTGCCAGTGAACTCCGCAATTAGCAGCTAGTCCACCTAACTATCTTGTGCCCAGTTGATATAGGTACGGAGATAGCGTTCTATTTCTATGTTGATGCGCTCGGTTTAGCTATTTGTAGCAGGGTGGAAGGCGGATGAGGGCTTAAGAGCTACTTCCAGATGTGAAGATAGCGCCTTCCAGAATTGTGAAATGAACTGGGAGCCATGATTGGATACGATGGAGTTTGGGAGGCTGTGGATACTGTAGATGCGTTCAATGAACTAGTCTGCCAGTTCCTCGGCCGTCAAACCAACTGTTGGAATAAAATGGCGCATCTTGGTTAGTCTATCTATAACAATGGCCACATGCTTGAACTCTTACCCTCTATGAAGGCAGGGTGTGAGCGGTGTGACGTAGTCCACTGAGATGTCTTTATAAGGAGTGAATGGTACTACTAAGGGCTTCAATAGACTATGAGGAGAGTGTTGTGATAGCTTGGTTTTCGCACATTGAAGACAGGCGTTGCAGTACGCCCTGACCAAGTTGTACATACTTGGCCAATAGAAGGACTGGAGAAGCAACGAGTACGTCTTCTCCCTTCCTGGATGTCCTGCTGATAGCGTGTTGTGGATGCAGTGGAGCAGTTGCTAGATCTCTGTATCATTAGGGTCGATGATGACAGCGCCACGGTAGTAGGCCCGGCCCTGGAGTGCCCTGCACTCCGCGAAAGAGACCTTCTTCATATGCTCCTTGACCTCCTTAGACCATGCTTTCCTTCCCAGATCTGACAAACAAGCTACAATATCCTGCAAGAGAACAGACTTCTCATAGTTCTCCATAACCAAATCGTCCGTTGACTTCTTATCTATAACTTCCAACTCGCAGATACATTCCGAACCAATAAAGATCTCCTTGTCCTCTATGTCTGTCAGGATGAAAGCTCCATTCACGAAGATGTTCTGACCCAAAAGAATCTTGTTCCTAGCCAACAACCTCTCATCTGTCTCGTTCTTGGGTACATCCTCTAGCTTCCTGCTTAGGACATCGGAGCGCACTTGTAGCGACCCTGGCCTATACTGGATTATGAAGTTAAAACGTGACAGAAACTGGGACCATCGCATATGCCGTAGAGTGAGCTGTTTGTTGACCGTGAAAGACTTCAGACCTTTGTGGTCAGCCAAGACTTCAAATGGCTGTTGAGCTTCCTCCAGCTCGGGGCGCTATTCCTCCAAAGCTTTGATAATAGCTAGCAACTCCTTGTCATAAATATCGTAATTGCATTCTACTGATGAATGTCACTGGCTGAAGTAGACAACGGGGCGAAGAATACCTTTATCATTGTACTGTGACAACGTGCCGCCACAGGCCCAGTTGGAGGCATCCGTCTTGACCACAATCTGCTTAGACCAATCGTAGATACGAAGGACTAGTCTACTACTGAAGGCCTTCTTGAGAGCCTTGAAAGATTTCTGGTGCTGGTTCTTTTAGTGCCAGTCTACTGTCTTCTTAGTTAGCTTGTAGACGGGGCCTGCGATGATAGAAAAGTGCTTGATGAAATGACGATAAAAGTTGGCGAAGCCCAGGAATCGCTGTAGTGATCTCTTGGAGTCTGAAGCCTTTCATGACATGACAGCAGACACCTTCTCAGGGTCTATCTCAATGCCACCCAGAGTAATGATCAGTCCCAGGTATTTCATTCATTTTGTATGGAACTCACACTTGTCGATATCAATCTGCAGACCTGTCTTGATCATATGGTTCAAGACTTCTTTAACGTGGCCAACGTGCTCTTCCTGGTTTTTAGAGTATACTAAAATATCATCGAGGTAAGCGGCCGCATAGACGTCGAGAATGTCATGTAGCATATCATTGATATAGTTCTGGAAGGTTCCTAGCGCGCCCTGTAAACCGAAAGGACATACCAGGAATTCAAAAAGACTGAAACGTATGATGAAGGCAGTGAGCCACTCATGACCCTCCTTCATGCGAATCCTGTTGAACGTCGCAATGACGTCCAGCTTAGTGAAAATCTTCGCCTTGCAGATGGCGTCGAGAGTCTCTTTGATGAGTAGCAATAAGTACCGTGTTTTCATCGTAACATTATTGATTCCTCGGTAGTCTATACAGATATGGACTCCATCACCTGGTTTCTTGACTAACAGGATAGATGAGGCAGCCTCAGACTAGGAAGGTCGCATGAACTTTTTCCTCAGGTTGTCATCGATCCATTTTTTGATGACGACAGCCTCGATGGGTGACATGTGGCGTAGCTGAGCGTTAGGGGGGTGCTCACCTAGCTTGAGCTTGATCTTGTGGTCGTAAGAGCGAGTTGGTAGCACTTTATTAGCGAGATGCGGTTGGAAAGCAGCAATCTGCTCATGGTAGTTCGATGGTAGCTTGGCCAGGATCTTATCATCGGTCTTGTCTAGCCGGTCAGCTTTGTCGAGGAATTTCTGGGCATCCTCTTCAGTGATCTTGGCCAAGTGGACGTGGCAGATAGTTTCTTCGCAAAGGGGAGCGTCCTTGGCTAGGTCGTCAGTGAGAACTATCGCTTTCGCGATGAGAGCAGCTTCTCATTCGTCATGTGAGGCAGACTTGCCAGCCATATTGTCAATGAAATTGTGGAGGCTCATGGGAAGACTTTCTTTGTATTGCTCCTCTTTGCCTACCATGATGTAGTTGACCATCTCCTCAGTCAGATCTAAGTCTTGTAACTCTGTGATGCCAGCTAGGCGCTCAAGCTATGTATAGCTCATGACGTACGGCTGCAGACCTTTTGTCTCGCAGATATAGTTGAATATGGCCATATTAAGTTCGCGAATGTCATCGGGGTTGAACTCGTCGGTATAGTTAAACTGGCAGATAGAGGTCCATCATATACCAGCTGAGACGCGCTTGCTGTTAAGCCAGATATGAGGCTCATGAAGCACAGGGCTCTTGGTCTTAACGAGGACAGCAGCCATGCCAGAGATACCTTAGACCTTGGTACCTGCTCATCTAGCCACGAGTGCTTTAATAGGGGCACTCATAGTCTTGGGCCTACCTGCAGGCTCCAGGGTATTCTCCAGCTTAGGCTCTAGGGTATTCTCCAGCTTGGGCTCCAGGATGTCCTCCAGCTCAGGAATGTTCTCCAGGGCAGAGGACTATTCCTCAGTCCCTTCTTTCCGGGCGGTCCCACCAGAGACGAAGCGAATACTGTCCCTGGTGAGGTTGCTGGGGGTAGAAGATGGGGAAGAAGACTGGGGAGCGGCTCTCTTATGTAGACGAGTAGAGGCCACAGAAATTCGGCTGGTGAGGGCTCAGGGTGCCACTATTTGCTCATTTGTAAGATCAGAAGGTAAACAACGGCCGCGGCAGATAGAGTAGTTGAAGCGCACACCACACTTCTTGTAATTGATCTTAGGCTTGTAGAGCTGCATCTAAGGGAAGCCTAAAATTACGGAGTAGTTCCTGAAAATGTCGTAAACTAGGAAGGTTATTGTTTCTTTATGAAGACTAACACGGAACTTAGCTCTCACCCCTTCAGAGATGATGCCTTTGACTACGCCATCGGCTAGAACGAGCTTCTTGGGACGAAGCAAACGAAAACGAGAGAGGTTGTGTTTTTGAACAAAAGAACGGTCGATAAATACGAAAGCAGAGCATCTATTGTCTACAAGAGAAACATAATGATCTTTGCGCAAGCTAGTCATAACATAGGAAGATAAGAGTATTGAATTTGAAGACGAATTATCTAATAATTCGATCCGTACCTCCTTCAAATCCTCTGACTCTGATGGAGAGTCTAAAACTCGTCTCCACGATGTTGTTAATGTTGATGACTGGCGAGGCCTTTGTACGCGACTGGACACAGAGGCTACTCGTTTCCTGACTCATTGTGATACTCGCCGCCAGTAGCAGCCTCAGCAGGGAGGGCTATAGCAGGAGCGACGTTAGCAGCACAGACCTCAGTCTGCTGGCTACCTCCGCTACTGCGGCTGCCGCGGTTCTTGTTCTTATTCTTGTTTGTGTTCTTGCTCTTAGGCTTCTTGCTATCTTGATGACCCTTAGAGCTGTAATTGACAGAAGCAAGGCAGCCGCAAGCGATATGACCAGGCTATCTGCAATAGCAGCAAAGGCTGTCATACTGACGCTGGTCAAGGACCTCCTAGTGAATGATGCCAGTGAGGCTGACAGCGTCAAGATCCATCTGGTTGCCGCTCTGACTGATGGGGCGCTCATCGGGGTTGCCACTACCTCCACCAATGTTGTTCTTATTATTGCTGCTCGACTCTACTTTGTAGAAATGACTAGCCAGCTTGTTGTAGTAGTCAGCATCCTCGAGGTTGCGAGCAATGAGATGGCAGAGGTTGAGCCATTTGACGAACTCATTCTCGCTGGGGGGGTCGTAGTGAACTAAGGAGTCATGGATGCGCTTGTTGATTTTGTTGCGTAGATGATAGACCTTCATGGAGTTGTCGAGGTTGCAGCAAGCTATGAGCGTAGTCAACTCGACTTCAAACTCAGCGAACGGCATATTCTTCTGGTACAAGTCTGTCAGACGGTGGGAGGCATCAAGCTTCAAGTCCACATTGTCAAAACGATCATTAAAGTGCTTCATAAAAGCGACGCCAGTCTTCTAGCGCTACTTCTCACTATCAGGTTCCAATATCATAGCGTTGAGATCAGCCTGCACGCTGGAAAGGAGCTCGGGGCCCAACAACATCGCAGCCTTGAGGATCTTGATGTCCTCTATCGGGAAGTGGGCAGAATCGACCTTCTACAAGGTGATGATGCGAAACTTTCAGGTACGGAAAATCTCGCAGCGATGAGCAGGATCCTTTTTCTTGCCGTCAAAAGTAGGCGGGTCCTTAATAGTGCGCCTAGGCAACATACTAGAAGAAGCCATGGTGTCCTTGAGATCTTCGAGTTCTTGTTTGAGTTAGGTGTACTTGAGGTTGAGAGTGTCAAAATTAGCTTGGCTGTCGTTAGCGATCTTGCGTGCGATGTTGAGCTTGTGTTCAGAGCGTGCGAGGTTAGCGGCGACGTTATTGTTATTCTCAAGTACAGAGAGAAAGATATGACTGAGAGGCTTAATGATTGACTGAAAAGCAGGCTCGCTAGTGATCTCAGCAGTGGCTGTGAGGTGATCGCGAGGGACAAACCTGGGTCTATCATCGTTGTTAAGTCCACTGAGGAGGTTGTCGATACTACGAGTGAGGTCAACCTTGACTAAGACAGTATGACTAACGTCAGTGTCAGTAACGTAGTCTTCAGTGAGGACATCAAAAAGGTCGCCGAGATCGAAAGGATTATGAGGCTCGCTGTCTAACTCGGGATCTGCGGCGAAGTTGGGCAAACCAGTGTCATTGCTATTACTACCAGAGAAAGAGGGGTGGTCGCTAATACTGAGACTGTCGTCGTCACCAGTGAAGGAGACAAATGATATGGAGAGCACAGCGATAGCTTGTCGACGTGATAAAACAAAAGAGATTCTCTTATTCACTGAATGAAGAGAGCAGCCTCTTATTCACTGAATGAAGAAGTGAGAGCTAGATCGTTGCGACGCGAGGGCGCGATCTGACTTAAATGACGGTGCTGGATTCTGTAACTCGATGGCGAGGCGATTCCTACATGGGTAGATTGCGCAGCTGATTGACAAGCGCATGACGATTCCATGGATCTTGGGGTTTGCGCTATGAACGCAATAGTTAAAAGGTGCAATTAACTATCATAGGCAAAGGATGGGTGTAGATGTGATTATGTGTAATTGCACAAAGGAAAAAGAGAACAGTCATAAGCTATGCGCAGAGGACTGGCCTTAAGTAGGGTCCTAGCTATGTAAAGCTAGGAGGACTTGGCCAATCAAGCTGCAGCAGTCTTAGAAGCAGCTGCAGCCTGTACAAGCATATGAATATCACATAGTGGTGAGCTATGATAACAATCACGTACGACAGTCATAGAGGTCTAACCCTGTGATAATGTTATCTGAATTCGAGAAATTATAATAATAGTATGAGAAGAGTTCCTAGTCTTTATATATATAAGAATAGATATTTACAATGTACGCGTACGTATTTGTCATCATAACTTCGATGACTATACCCCAATTAGCACCCTAATTAAGTTATTTAACGATAATAATATCAAGTATATTAAAAAGATAGATCTAGAAGATGAAGAGAGGCTATTAGGTATTGTCTTTACTTTTCTAGCATATATAGACATGCTTCGAATATATTATTACTATAAGGTTATAATTATTAATAATATATATAATACTAACCGCTTTTATTATCCCTTCTATTAAATCTCTAGTGTCTCGTCTATTAGTTCTATATTTAATTATATTTTTGGTATTATCGATAATGAGAAGTATGAAATATTTAACTTCCTAATAAATACCACTAAGCAGTTAAGATCACGATATTAACTTCTAGAACCTGTCATTGTTATTATAAATAAATATAAAGAAATGAAGCAATCTTTTGCTAATATATTTTCTAATACTTAATAATAGTTTTATTTCTTTTATATAGTTAAGAATGTACTATTTAATGCTAAAAAGAAGTAGAAGAAGTAGAAGGATAACAATAATAATAATTCTAAAGATAAGGAGGGTAAAAATAAGTAAGAGAATTCAATTTCTTTTAATCTAATTGATTAAAACGTTTATTCATTTATACGAACTAGTGACACCCTTAGCAAATTAATTATTGGCTCTAGCTCTAGCAAAATTACTAAGATTACTAATGATCCTTACAGTATTATAGCTATATTTAAGCTTATAATGTACGCTAGAACCGAACTAGAATTTTGGATAGTTTAGGAGAAGCTAAAGAAGTAATTTGAAGTTTAGAAAATGGTTCTTTGATATATCCAGAAGAACTGGCTCCCAATTAGGGATTAATGGGTTTACTACTATATTAAGCAATATTGAAATTACGGTATTAAAGTTATATTCCTAATTGAATCTAGCAATTTGAATATTAAGAGTTACTTTCTCAATAGTAATAATAATATTTACAAGCTGGTTTTAGCTATTGTAGAGATGGCTACTAATTAATACTAGATTTTTAAGGAGAATATTGTAAAGTAATAAGTTAAGTAACGAAATAAATATATTGACTATACGTATCTAGGCAAATTACTACTATAGATTAGCTATATTATACTCGAATTAATTAATTATGAATACTGCTATCATAGGGTTAGCCTATGCTATTGCTGCACTGCACTGACCACCTTGATGTGCTATGCCTAGTGCTATTACCATAGCCCAGAGCCATGCATGTACTAGCCACATGCATAGCAGTTATGTGCAGCTGCATATGTGCGTGCATAGACTGGTCTGGCCAGGGCTCACGCCCATATAGCCAGTCCTCTACGCACACTTTCCTTTCCTCCCCTTTGCACAACAACGCATATCTCAACCCACCCCTAACAGTGCCTCACTCCGTGATAACTGCTAAGTAAAGAAGTGTACGCTAACCGATTAGTATAAAAACTCATCCTCTTTAAAGCTTTGTACGACTGAGAAGTGTAATATTATTACCTAGTATAGATTCCTTTATCATTATATTATATTTGCTAAGTTGGCTATAAAGAAGTTATTAAAGCTTACTTACGTATATCCTCGGTGGTATTATAAAGAGCCCTTTATACGTACTCTCAATTATTTTATTTATTTATGTGTAATTATTAACTAGTTGTTTTTAATTACTTAATAAGATGCTCATAATTTCTACCTTCGCCTTTGAGACTCTTACATTATAACTACATATTGTAGCTATACCAAGAATTCTATTAGAGATATCCTTGACGAGTATACCCTTCCTATAGAGACGAAGTAGAAGACCCTAAAAACTCTTAAGACTCCTAAGAAGAAAGCTATACTTAATTTAAAGAAAGGAAGTAAGAAGGCTATACTAGCGTTAAAGAGTAAGAAAAGGAGTAAGAAGGCTAAGCTTATTAAATAGAGTAACTTTAATAACCTACTTCACTTATAGTTAAATATTCAGCGCAAGCTATCTTACTGAGAGAGCGACAATATTGACGAGCTTATTCCTAATCCTGCTAAATATAAGCGCGTACGGGAGCTAGTTAGCTTTAATACTTTAAATTATAGTAGCGAATTAGAAGTAATATTAAGAAGCGACTTTAGAAGTATTCTATATTTACCTCGCTATCACTAAAAGCCTAGCCTTTTATCTCTAGAGCTAATACTAAATTATATTCAAGTAACTATACTAGAGCTAGAGTCAAACTTAGACTCGGACTCTCTACTCCCGCTTTTAGAATTCCTATCTCTAAAGCTCCTGCCTTTAGAGCTCTTTCTAAAAGCTTCTTCAGAGCTCTTTCTAAAGGCTTCTCCAGAGCTCTTTCTAAAGCTAGAGCTAGACCTTGAGTTCTTACTAGAGCTAGAGCTAGAGCTCTTATTTCTAGAGCTAAAGCTAGAGCTAGAGTACTACTACTCGTTTCTAAAGCGTTAATAGTCGTCTCTAGAGCTAGAATTAAACTTTACCTCTATTTAAGTAGCTATACTAGAGTCTAATTCTCTAATTAAGTAAGTAGTTAAATGTAAGAGAAGTAGGGCTGCTAATTCTCAAGTGAGTTTACTAACCTCCAAGGTTATATGAAGTAGTTATATAAGTAGACCCAATTAAAAGGCTATAGAAGCGAGCTAATAGTAACAGGCAAAATACCATACCAAGTATTACGAGATTCAAATTAGTACTATAGTCTTTCATAATGTAAATAAATGCTATAGAACTATCCCATATATAAAATATTATATACTATAGAAATCTCTATATAAAACTATGTTACTGAGCATCGTTGTTATTTTTTATTTACATGTAACGCGTTTTGTAATACTATAGAATTTACCTTGTAAATGCTATTTTACATCAAAATAACGTGCTAAGAATTGAAATATTGGTGCCCCTATAAGGATTTGTGCCCCCGTAAGACGACCCTGGTGCCCCCCGATGAAATGCCATGAAACAAGACAGGGCGAACCAGACTAATGATGAGTTTTTGCTCGGTTGATGGGAGGTTGAAACGAGGACGAGGGAGACGCCCAAATCTGGAATAACCTCGGGGCCGGGGGTTTGGAGGAGGGGTTGGTCACGACGGGTCACGACTGCACCCAACGCCGACAGTACCTTATCAGCTTATCAGGCTTATCAGATAACATCCAGGTCCCCTCTAGGGCTCTAACACCAGTACCAGTTGCAACATCTTTTCGTGAAATTCAGATTGGACCGGAGCGGTGCAGCCATTCGAACAAGTTTCAATTTAAAGTCTCGTCAGTTCGCATTTCCGCAAGCTTTGTCCCCGTTGGAGTTCTGATGCTGAAGCCAGGCTGCTCCTTCTTCTCTCCATTCGCGACTTCCTCTCGGCTTATTTTCCAATCGTCGCACTTGCCATTGGCTAGAGAGGCAGACAGGAAGTGACATCGATGGTCTGGCCCAGTTGAAGTCTACCTTTTGCTCGGCAAAGATGGAAAGCAAAGCGGGAGCAAGTCAGGAAGGACAGCTGCTCTTGGATGACGAAATGTTTACAGAGATCCCATCCCGTTCCCGTGTCTCTCGCCAGGCAACGAATCGGGAGATCTCTGGACGCGCACGCTCGATGCAATGCATGATGCTGTTTACCTCGTTCCCCGCACCGTCACCACCAGGCACAACAGGCAGCTTCCCTGCCAGCATTCTTTGCAGTCCGAGTCCAAGAACCACAAGCACATTGACAGACCGTCTTAAAAAAAGCGCCCAGCAACCACTTCCGCCACTTCGGGTCTGACTTCACCTCGGGTGACACACAGAAACTTGATGACGTCGCCGTTACGGATGTCCACCAGCTGACTGACTGCATCTCCGCATTGTCCTCCTTCCCGTGCAGTTGCAGCAGTGCCGTCATGTTGTCCAAGGGGAAGGAATAAAGTGCGTGTTCTCTGCTGTTGAGTGATCAGGGGCGGTTCCCTCGCTCTTCTCCTTTTCATTGACATACCAACCGGCTTTGTCGTGTAGTCGAACTTGAAACTCTCGAAACAACATGATCCATCCAGAGCAAGTCGCCGACATGCTTCGGCACACCACATCCACCTTCATGCCAACAACTACATCTGTGCCGGGACCGGTCCCGACCGTGATCCGTACGCATCCCGTCCCCGTCCCCGTCTCTTGATTCTCTCACACAATACTGGATTCACGAACTAACAAGTCCGTAACAGCGACCCCAACAGAGTACCAAACCGTCGGTGAAGCAGGCCACCGCACCCTATGGGTGACCTTCGCCCTGATGGTTCTCTCGTCGGGCCTCTTTGCCCTCCTGTCGTGGAACGTGCCGACCTCGAAGCGTATCTTCCACGTCATCACAACGCTTATCACCATCGTCGCCTCGCTATCGTACTTCGCCATGGCCACAGGCCACGCCACCACCTACAACTGCAGCACTGTCTGGGATCACCATAAGCACGTGCCCGACACGCCGCACCAGGTGTGTCGCCAGGTGTTCTGGGGCCGCTATGTCGACTGGGCCTTGACCACGCCGCTGTTGCTGCTGGACCTGTGTCTGCTGGCCGGCGTTGATGGCGCCCACACGCTCATGGCGATTGTGGCGGACGTGATTATGGTGCTGGGCGGCCTGTTCGCGGCGCTGGGAGAGGAAGGAGTTAAGGCGCAGAAGTGGGGTTGGTACACCATTGGGTGCTTCTCGTACCTCTTCGTCATCTGGCACGTGGCGGTTCATGGCGGCAGGACTGTCAGAGCCAAGGGACGTAGTGTCTCGAGGCTGTTTACCGGCTTGGCTCTGTTTGCGCTGTTGCTGTGGACTGCGTATCCCATGTAAGTGCTTCATTCGTAATCATGTGCCTCCTGGTTGCTGCTAACAGCACCTCCTTTTATAGTGTTTGGGGAATCGCCGATGGTGCCCGCAAGGCGAGCGTCGATACCGAGATCATGATCTACACCATTCTCGACTTACTGGCGAAGCCTGTCTTTGGCTTCTGGTTGTTGCTTAGCCATCGTGCCATGCCTGAGACCAACATCGATCTTGGCGGGTACTGGTCTCATGGCCTCGCTACTGAGGGTAGAATCCGCATCGGCGAGGAGGACTAAGCGGCGATGATTGAAGATGGGGATTGAAGATGTGGCAGACGATGGTGTAGGGTGTCGGAGATGTCTTGAGTCAGTGTGTGATGGGCTTTTTGAGGGTGATGGAGTGTCTGGGTTACGGAACAACTTGAGTCGGCTTTCCAGGCTGAAGACCGAAGTTGTGGTCATGGTATTACGGTAATGATCGAAGAGGGGAGGTTTTTGGCAGTCATTTTCACTACGGTTCAAAGTGTGTCTAATAATAACAGCTCATCTCCGAGTAAACCAGCGAGAGAAAGAGATGAAAAGATTGCATTGGACCACAAATGGTTCTCGTCTTGCAACTGTCTTGATTACCGTTGGCCTTCCTCTACTGTTAGAGTCGTCTTTTTGTTCAGTCTACTGACGGGCAACCTGCCAGGTCGATACCGACTTGATCCAGGCATTCGTGCCATCTCTTCATCAGATCATCTGATTACTGACATTACAGCCGCATTACAGATCGCATAATCCCATGCTCGATGATGCCCTCCACTACTGCAAGTTCAACCATGATCGAAGGCAAGTGGACGAGTTAATTATCTCCTCTCTGCAGTAAAGATGTTTCTTTGCAAGGCGAGAATCAACGCTTTTCAGGGAAAACATAACAATGAACATTTGCTTCTTCCCTGAAGTCGTGATCAAAACCAGACTCAACATGCGTGCCGATAGCTCTGTTACATATGGTCGCGCAGTAGACTAACTTCTACTTGGCCCCGTCACAGGGACGGGTTAGTCGGCGTCGCATTCCGATTTGAAGTCACAATACAACGATTCTTGGTCCATGTTTTACGGAGTGTGTTCGAAAGTGGAATTACCGTTGTATCGACGGTGGGCATTTCACGGGAGAGTAGTGTGTGTCCATTCATTGATGACACCTCATTCTCGAGAGATAAGCTTCACATGTTCTTTGACGATGGACTTGCAGCAATCATGAATGGATACTGTGTAAAATGTTTCGCTTCTGTGTTTTCCCTGCCGCTCCCGCTCCCGTTGCCGTCGCCCTTTTATTGCCTTACGTGCCTTACTACCTTATGCGGTTGATAGTGTTATACCGTCGGCGGGAAGCCTCATCAGATCGTACATGCCTTCCATTGACTGCAGATCAAAACGGGAAACGTACTTTAGATCAAAAAGAAGAATCCCATGCCTCGGCATGCCATAACGTCAATGAGCTTCTCCCTGATGGCGTCTCGAAGATGAACAGGAGCACTGGTCCCGTTGACAAACCTACCTCATCAACAGCTCGAGGCGAATCGATGTGCTGCTAATGGAATGGATCGTGAATCCCGTCCCGCGGACTAGCAAAAAGGGGATCTTTGTACCACCACCTACGTACACAAGACATCAACGAAGGTGGTTCCCTTCGGAAGCAACAAACGTTGCATTCCAGGTTCCTTTCCCCATACCTGTCCAATGTAGGCTACTAGGTATGGTTGCAGTTGCTCATTTGACGGGCGACACGGGGAACTGACACACTGACACGGGCAACTCGGGAGGGTTGCATCGATGGAGGATTGGAGGTTCAAAGTTGTACCAGTGCAAAGAGACAGAGTGCCCATCGACAATGGACGCATGCGCGCATGTGTTTCATTTTCTTTTTACAGTCGTTGCAAATGATGTGGTTGTTACCGAGTTCCGCGTCAGAATGGAAGAGGTATGCAGAAAATGACAAGCAACTCAGAACTGAAACACCCAACACGGGTGAACCACGTTTCGCGGGATCTAAAGGGATTAACATATTTTTGGGTTTTTGACGGAAACGATGTCTAGAAAAATGCTTGTTGGTGATATTGAGACACCAAAACTATTTTCAAGGGATGGTTTGAGATCAAGAATGGAATGTGAATATTTCCATGAAATGGAAATGACGAAGCACTGGAACGAAGCCCTGCGTATATAACGAATGCGTAACAACGTATCGACTTATAAACGAACACGAAATGTTACGCTGTATGCTAACAGATACCGGGGTATGGGGTAAGACTAGTCCGGATAGGGAAGTGATGAGCACCCTCTGTAAGAGAGTTTGTTACAACCGGCAGCAGCAGATCACTGTCCATGCGCAGTGCTTGCTGTCTTCAGGTCTCGTCAATGAGATCCATTATCATCGTGACGGCAGGTGCAGTGGACGTGATTGCTCAACACAGGAAGCACAGAATGGACAGGCACGAGGCACGAGGCATGGAGTTGACGAGCACAGCGCAACTGTCCGATGCTTCAAATAGCACGAATCTCGGTCTGCACAACATTAACGGCGGTGTACGACGCCGGATTGCGGACAGCGGACAGCGGGCAGCGGGCAGCGGCTACTACTCAGAGCCCCGACCCGTTCGCGGCGAAGCTTCCGGGCGCTGCGGGCCAAGTGTCAAACGGGCCGGGCGGACAGTTTCAAGCACTCGTCACGTTCTTTCGCTTCGAATTCCCGAAACCGTTGGAAATGGAAGACGGCAGATTGCAAACCCACTCACCTTTTCTCTCTCCCTCAATTGCCGCCTTTGTTGTTGTTGTTGTTGTTGTTGTTGTTGTTGTTGTTGTTGTTTCTCGTGCCGAAACTGCCATCGCCGCCGTAGCGATCAATTGGGGTAGATGAAGTTTTCGCTGTTCAATCGCCAGCCATCGGGAATATCGACAGCAACTCCAACAAAGGCAAACTTCCCCAACTCGACCTGTCCCCTCACTGCCCGACTGCCTGCCGTCATTGTCCCGCACTCGCCCAGCAACGTGTCAACGCCACCCGAAACTTGTGGCGTCTGGGGTTAGCACAGGTTTGCTTCTTATTGGTGTCATCAAGCGGGGTAGACGGCATGCGGAACTGGCAAACTCTGCGCAGACAATGGCAGAATCGACAGGTCGAGAATCGGAATGGCATTTCCTGCCTTTCTCCAACGAGGGCGCTTTAGTTGACAGCGGCAAGGTCGATCTTTTTTTTTTTTCGATAGTCGAGCGTGCCAAATACCGAAAGCGACTCGAATTCTGGCGATGGACGACGTCGATGCTGATGTTGGATGCACGACGCTGCTAGTCCAGCCTGGTATGTCGCCGTCCCAGAGCAGATCGCGAAGTAGGTTGGGGTCGAATTTGGGATAGTCAAGGCCGCCATCACGATGGAAAATTGGCTGACTGGCTCGAGTGGGAGCAAGAAGCAAAGTTGATGGTAATGACATCTGTCTCGTCGTCATTCCTAGATGAAGTTAGCATCTGCACGCTCCTCAGGGACGGCAATTGACAGCACCCACATGACGATGAAGTTGTCAGGAGGCAAAGGGGGTTGACGAAAACAGAAACTCACCGACACAAATTGACAAGACAGAAGGTCATTGCCATGGTCAGACAGACGGGGTCCCTAGTTGGCAAAACTGATATCTGCTTCTCTATGGTTTGTAAACAAATCATCCAGTTATCCTTCGCAATTTACAAATTCACTCCCGGATCGCGAATGACCAACGCCTCCTTGCTAACGCGGCACGGTACTGCAGATTGGCCGATTTTGTTGGTCAGAACACCCCCCAGAACGGCCCGAAAAGAAGACAGAATAGGGAATACATCCGGCCATCGACCTCCGGTCCTCTGCACCGCGTACCCAATGGTGGCACACCCGACCACAACATGGAAATGAAAAGGACGCCAAGGGGGGTCGAAGGGGACCAGACGTTGCTGTGGGGCCGGAAGAAGCACGTCGGCGGAAAGGGATTGGCTACCTTTACCTCGGTCACTGCCACGCCGTCGGTACACAGGAACGGATACCACTCTCGCACTCTGATTTTCTGTGTGTCCATCCAGCGGTCCAACCGTCCACAGCGCCAAACGTCTCAGCAGTCCGTCCGTCCCTCGAAGAATGCAGCCGAACAAGCTTGAATTCCTCGTGGATGGCAAGGCTGGCAGGAGTGACCTCGTGAGAACACCTTCGGTCCTGAAGATTGATTTGTAGATCCGGCAAATAACGAGCTGCGATCCGAAACAAAAGAGCGCTGGGGCACTCGGAGATCCAGGCCCAACCAGGTGTGGAATCACAGAACCTTCACAGCTGTGGTGAGTGTAGCCAGGCGGCTGACTGGTAGGGCAAACAGGGCTGGTGCTCCAGCCTGTCGAGCTACCTGAGCAAACGAAGTTTCTATTTGCCAACCACCATCACAACTCTGAAAGGATCAGGCGACAGGTGCAACAAAGGGCGCTTCCAGCCCTCAAGTGGGCTGCCGAAAAATCAACAAAGAAAGAAACCTTTGTCACATGAGACCACATTTGATATCCAGGGGCACATGATGCGGGTTACCGTCCAGGCTGGCTGGCCGGATACGTCGAACTGTTTCAACTGTCAGTGCAATCCTCCATCTTCTGCGTACACCGTAAGAAATCCAATGTTGACCACCGGGCATCTTGTTGCGGTGTCAAAAAAGTTCAGCTGTCCAGCCCCCTCTGATTCCAAACAGAGGGCATTCGTGCACTGGAAGCGTAGAGCCATGTCTACCAGCAGGTTTCGCTATCGTGGTCGATGATGGGAAATCCGAGCGCCAAAAAGGCAGCATGACAGAAAAAAAAAGAATTTCCATCTCCGCTGTCCAATCCCGGGTAAAAAGAGCTTTTCTCCAGAAGGGCTCGGCGAGCTAGCGAATTCTAGGCCAAGGCAACGAAATGCGGAAATAGGTAGGCCGATGCCAAGCGCTGACGAAGTGCTGTATTGCTGAAAGGAACATGGAAGGGGGAATGGGAATGCCCCACCGTCGCTGCTTCGTTCCCGTTCCCGGCGGTCTTGAATTTCTACTGTCCAGATTCCAGTCTTCAAAAATTCTAGAATGAAAGTCACATGCCACGAAAAAAAAAAAAAAAAGTCTTCAAAATCACCCAAACCCACACGATTCCATGCGGTGGTATTGGGCGGAGATTTCCCCAGGTCTGTTGGTCGTTCGCTATCTCCTCAATCGTACGTGTCAATCCACCCGTCCCATGGGGAAGAAGCCCGATCAAAGAACCATGGAGAGATCCAATATCATGGGGTTTATCTGGGGAAACGAGGTCGCGAGGTCGGGGCAAAGTGAGGGGATTAGGGGAAAGCCCCAGAACTGGAGACAATATAGACTTTGGAGCCTTGGAGACCCAGAAAAGGGCCGTTTACAAGCGACCCTGTCCTGCACTTGACTGCCCTGGTTTGGGCCCCTGTCGCCCCGGACCACGTTTCCATGCTTGTCCTAGGTTGGCGCGCCCGGTGCCTGACTCCACCGAAATGTTGGGGTCAGCAGCATTCTGGTTTTCTTCTTTGGGACGAACAGATGGAGGGCCAGAGGGTGTCTAAGTTGTCGTACTGTAACGTCGAAGTCGTCGTATAAGGAAAAAACGTTACGACGATTGTTACCATTGCTAATATTGCTCCCATAACACAGAGAAGCGGCTCGGCGCGACTCGGTCGTAATGCACGGTGAACGGTGGTTTAAGGAAAGCTTGTTGCTGGGAGCGAATGGCTACAACTGATAAGTGATAATAACGTCGCTGCCACCGTCGATGTCGCCGTGTCGCCGTCGCCAAAGCGTCGGGAGAGATGCGAGGAGAGGAGATCCGGCCCTACGGACCAAGCGACGACACGTAACGGTACCGATGATGCCCAAAACAAACATGAAGCTCCCACTCCCAGAAAGACACCGAGTAAGATAACCCCGAGTATGCATACGCGATATGGTATGCAAGTCGGCAAGTCAGTGTTGGCGATACCTAACGGCGAACCGGCGAATCGAACCGAATCATTCAACAACGCTTTACCCGGATTAGTTTGAGTTGCTGATGGATAATATATGTAGTGCGCCCGCAAATGCTCCGGTACTAATGTGCAAGTACTGCCGAAGGGGTGGTCATTCGTATCGTCTTGCAGGCGGGATGCTCGATCTTCTGGACGTCTTCCTTTGCGGCTCCTTGTGGGAGGACGACAGCGAGCTTGGCTTTCACTTGTAAGCAGGAAACCTGACTCGTTTGGGCCCTTGGCGACCACGATGTCAGTTCTGGGCATCATTCGGTACGTACTTCGATGATGCCAGTAGACCGGCGGGGAAGGGTTTCGAGGAAGAGATGAGTTAAGGTATCGTGTTGCGTGCCACCATGATCACATACATAACTTCAGCCTCAAACTGATCCATGTTGTGTCGTGGAGACCCAGGACCCTAAATTCTAATATTATAGGTGGTACGACAAGGCTGGATGGAGTTGGTCACTCGTCATGCCATGGAGATCAACATGCGTTATACTCGTTGCTTGTTCAACCCATTGCAGATTTCATCACTGCTGAAGATTCGGTACTGATACAGCGTAGTGTATAACGATGCATCATCATTATCATCAGGATCGTCTCCCCATCCTCAGATCCTCATCAAGGGTTGACGGCAAGAACACGTCCGTGCGACTGTTCAACCCGCAAAACCACGAACCCAAACCTAAAACCTTTCGGCTACTGCAACGAAGATCGTTGGATGATCTGATTGCGTTCATGGATGGTAGAAATTAGAGATTAGGGACAGGGAACAAGGCCTTTGGACGAGGAGCTTAAACTTGTCGTATGTAATGAAAGTTACAGCGCATGTTGAAAGAGGCGAAATTCCGTACCCCCCACCCGCGGGCTAGCCCATGCTTTTTTTAGAGGATTTGCTTTGTGACCTCCAGGTATGGTTCAGGCGGCCGACGGCCTAGACACGTCTGACGGTCGAGGGCGATCTGATCATCAAAACAGTGTTTTTTGTTACACCACTGCTGAACAATAATCATCAAAATTCGCGA
The DNA here is from genome assembly GCA_009805235.1 of Neurospora pannonica FGSC 7221. NCBI lineage: Eukaryota > Fungi > Ascomycota > Sordariomycetes > Sordariales > Sordariaceae > Neurospora > Neurospora pannonica. The sequence continues at coordinate 19,199 of RANY01000324.1, forward strand.
CAAATGACTTTCAACGAGCGGAAAAGGGCTGCAGCGGTGCGGCGGGAGCGAACCGTGGCGGGCGGCAATCCATAACAAGGACAATTAAGACTGGGAATAGTAACCGAAAGGCAAGCTGCACCATCGGCCGTTGTCGTTCGGCCAACAACCCGACTTTTCAAATTACACGCAGGAAGGGACCGTTCCATTCCTTTCGGTCCTTAATAGAGATCCATATCATCCCTTATCGGAGATTCTGGAATCTGAAATGAACCTCAAGATGGATGCTGCCAGTCCATTGTGGGTAACGCGTAAATATATTAAAATGCACCGGTCGTACATAGTCGAAGAATGGAAGGGGGTCTCAAAGGTCAAAGGATGGAAAGAGGGAAGGGTCCACTCGCTCGCTTTCGAGAAGCACCGAGCGACGGGAAGCATCCTTCATCTACAACTTGCACTCCATCAACGAACGAATGCGAATCATCACCGTCGCCATCACTATGGTTTGCCAAGTAATGGGTATCGCCATCGTCCTCAAAATGATCTTCTGTTGTATGTGTCATGACCCGAAAAAGTGGGTTCGTACCAAGGGACGTACCAAAGAACCCATTCCCGTTTGTATAGGGGAATGTAACCACACCCACCGCGCGAGCTGGACGGGCGTCCACTCGGTCAATTGTTAAGTTGGGAATTGCGCCTAGAGGTCGCCTAATAACATCAATCACGCGGGAGCTACCACTAGAACCAGTCATTCGGAACGAGAGCGAGAGAAATTTGATGATTGCCAAGGGGATCTTTCTCCCAAGAGATGCAGCTTTGACGTCTTAGTGGTGGTGATGTCTGTCTGGTAGTGGTTCGGAGTCCGGGTTGCATAGCGGTGCGACCGGTCCTCGGTGCTGTACGTGTAAGATATTATACATACGTACCCTCATAGGTTGGTACAGGTATGTATATAATAATGCCCGGTGAATGACGCCCAAGCCTCGGCAGGCTCGGCCGCCACCACCAACGGACGTTAACCAATGCCAGCAGATTGAAGGAGTCATTGACATTAGAAGGGAGGGGATGCACGGCAGAAAGCAAACCTCGCCGGCTCGACGGATTATACCTATGTTTGAGCGTGAACAGTTGACCGAGGCGGAAATGCGAACGGTGTGGAATGCGGGTGATCTGGAGGTCTCTTCCATTCCGGGCGGGTGGTTGGCTTGTAATGAAAGTCAAAGTTTCCAAATGATGCCGATGTCGTCAAGGATCGCCCCATGCATTCATTGAAGAAGAAGGAAAGGCAAGACACGCATCGAAGAATGGAACAATGAAGATGGACGACCGGGAGCAAGCAATGCTAATTCGGGACTGGATCGAGACCCAAGACATACCGGGAGGAAGAAGAGGGAGAATTGATGCGATTCCAGACACCGTAACTGTAACGAAATGGGGTGTGGCGGTTGTGTCTCAGGTAATTTTGCGTAAGGAATGTAACGCACCAAAATGGGGTTCAGAAGCGCTGTACGGATGCGTTTCTTCACATGACGTTACAATACGGATACGGCTTACCAAGGGGGTATGATTCAGAATTTCAGAGATATCTCAAGAGGAACCAAAGGGTGACGAGCCTCGGGAACGGACAGGGGGCGGACCAGACTGTTCAAGGCCAAGCTCTTGGGTCAAGCTCTCTCGCTCGGCGTTATTCTGCATCTCTCGTGCATGGCGCTGCATGGATGGGACCCAGGGCCCCAAGGAGCATGACCACGACCTGGAGACCCCATGGAGAACAGCAGCATGGAGGCCACCCCCTGAACAGAGCCGGAGATGGGATGGACCACTCCTCCACCACCCTCCGCCTTTCCACCCAACCCCAGACCCAACGCTCCAGACTCTCCCCACGATGGAGCTTCTACTGGATTTGGGGTAGAATCTTCCTTCTCCGCAACAAATGGGAGCGGTCCTGCACGCGACCCCCGGTGGGACAGCGGCGAAATCCTCAAGGAGCACCTTGCCAAGTTGGGGAAATCGCCMTCTGTCTGGCTCAGTCTGGCTGGTCTAGGTGCGTATCCGTTTCTGACTGGCCGGATCCGACCAAGCCCTCCGCAGCCACCTGATTCCCACCCTCCCCCGTCTACTCCAACTTGGGACTCTATGGGCATGCATGGGCATGGGGAAGCCGAAAAAGTCGACAAGGTTCCGGAGTGTAACCACGGGCCTGGGCATGACCTTAAACATACAAACTCAATTCACATAAAGAGCTTCGCATCCCGTCTGTCACCCCCCTTTCATAAGCCCCTTTCTTGACTTCCTTTCTGTGTCGTCGAGAAGTGATATACCTCCCTTCAGCCCCTCTTCCTTCCTCTCGTCTACTCTTCCTCTTCTTCCCATAACGACAACCAGACGACAAGAAAGGGAAATCAACAATCACAAGAGTCACAACAACACCATGTCGTCCACCCACGAGAAGGAGACGGCTCCTACAGCGGCCCACATCTCCGGGATCACTCACACTCAAGATGTCGAACGCATCGAAGCCCCCGTCACATGGAAGGCCTACCTCATCTGCGCCTTCGCCTCGTTCGGTGGTATCTTCTTCGGTTATGACTCCGGTTACATCAACGGCGTTCTCGGCTCGCAGATCTTCATCAATGCCGTCGAAGGCACCGCTACCATCCAACAGGGGGTTTCGGAATCTCACCAGGCCCTCGTCGTCTCTATCCTGTCCTGCGGTACCTTCTTTGGCGCCCTCATTGCCGGTGATCTCGCCGACATGATGGGCCGCAAGTGGACTGTCATTCTCGGCTGTCTCATCTACCTGATTGGTTGCGTGATCCAGATGATCACTGGTCTTGGTGATGCTCTCGGTGCTATCGTTGCTGGTCGTCTCATTGCTGGTATCGGTGTGGGTTTCGAGTCCGCCGTCGTCATTCTGTACATGTCCGAGATTGTGAGTTTTTCCTACCCTTGACCGGCTTACTTCCAGGTCCATAAACTAACCACCCAATGTCTGCAGTGCCCTCGCAAGGTCCGTGGTGCCTTGGTCGCCGGTTACCAATTCTGCATCACCATCGGTCTCATGCTTGCTTCTTGCGTCGTCTACGGAACTCAGAACAGGAAGGATACCGGTGCTTACCGTATTCCCATCGCCATCCAGTTCATCTGGGCTATTATCCTCGCCGGTGGTCTCATGTGCCTTCCCGACTCTCCCCGCTACTTCGTCAAGAAGGGTAACCTCGCTGCTGCCACCAACTCTCTGTCCCGTCTTCGTGGCCAGGACCCCAACTCCGAGTACATTCAGGTCGAGCTTGCTGAGATTGTCGCCAACGAGGAGTACGAGCGTCAGCTCATCCCCTCCACCACCTGGTTCGGCTCGTGGGCCAACTGCTTCAAGGGTTCTCTCTGGAAGGCTAACTCTAACCTTCGCAAGACCATCCTTGGTACCTCTCTTCAGATGATGCAGCAATGGTGAGCTTCCTTGAAATTCCTGAAACACAAGATCCAAATACTAACAATCAGCAGGACCGGTGTCAACTTCATCTTCTACTACTCCACTCCCTTCCTCAAGTCCACCGGCGCCATCTCTAATACCTTCTTGATCTCCATGGTCTTCACCATCATCAACGTCTTCTCCACCCCCATCTCCTTCTGGACCGTCGAGCGCTTCGGCCGCCGCACCATCCTCTTCTGGGGTGCCCTCGGCATGCTCATCTGCCAGTTCCTCGTCGCCATCATCGGTGTCACCGTCGGCTTCAACAAGACCCACTTCGACGCCGCCGGCAACTCTATCGCCAACAACGTCAACGCCGTCAACGCCCAGATCGCCTTCATCGCCATCTTCATCTTCTTCTTCGCCTCCACCTGGGGTCCCGGTGCCTGGATCTTGATCGGCGAGATCTTCCCGTTGCCCATCCGCTCCCGTGGTGTCGGTCTCTCCACCGCCTCCAACTGGCTCTGGAACACCATCATTGCCGTCATCACCCCTTACATGGTCGGCGAGAAGCGTGGCAACCTCAAGTCGTCCGTCTTCTTCGTCTGGGGCGGTCTCTGCACCTGCGCCTTGGTGTACACCTACTTCTTGGTGCCTGAGACCAAGGGTCTCTCGCTCGAGCAGGTCGACAAGATGATGGAGGAGACCACCCCCAGGACGTCGGCCAAGTGGAAGCCTACCACCACTTTCGCCCACGCCGCTGAGGAGGGCATGCTCAACGTCCCTGCTGAGAAGCAGGTGTAAATCGAGGGATTTTAACATGATATCCCTTGAGGCTTACGAGTCTCCATAATAAACGAAGAAAGAAAAAGAAGAGAGAAGATGGACAACCACCCACGCTTTCAACCATCACGGTCAGCGTTCGAGAGAGAGAGAGATGGAAGGATACCCAGCGGTGTTATTTTTCGCGAATGATTTTGATGAGCAAGCACGAGAACGATGGGAATGATGTGTGATGGGAATGATTTTTCTGGATATGCGGTTGGATAGCACTTGAGATGTTTTTTGTGATTTTCACACGGGGTGAATGTGTCTTGTACGAGGGGTGGTGATTGTGTGGTGGTGGTTGTCCTGGTGTTGTTTTTTCTTTGTCAATCCTCGATACCTTGGTATACCGACCTCGTCGCATACCTGAACTATACCACCAACCTTAGCTACTTAATTGATTATATCAACCGCATCTGTTGAGCTCTGATGATAACGTGCGAGTTGCGCAACAATTGTGTTCACGATCTCGATAGTCCACTTGGATGCCGTCCGCAATACCAAAGATGCATTCCACGGCACTTGCTCGTCCCCTGATCCGTGACAGAACTCGCCAGTCCCCAGCTCGTGATGGCTTCACGTAATTCCCCCCACTCCACGCATTCGGTTCGCGACCGCGATCCACGCACAGTCTGTCCCAACATCTCTTCACCAGTGATCGCCCGGTTGTCGATTCACGGGTTCACGGGTTCACGAGCGGCGTTGAAGCAAGCATCTTTGATCTGGGCATCTGGCATTTACCGAGACGGTGGTGTTTTCCGCACCACGCTAGCGCTGTCCACCTTGATCCCGACTCCCCATGGCCCGTCGCTAGCGGACGCCTAGCGATTCTCTAGCGCACTAAAAATCCCGAAGAAATCCACATCCGACATTCGTCAACTCGGCAGCTGCTTCAACCGCCAGAGAGACACCTCGTTTCCTCTTTTCTCGCTTTTCTCGGCTCTCGCTAGTCATACAGGCGAAGCCTGGGGGCGCGAGGCACTTCTAGCCCAGACGAGTACGCGCTGCCGTGCTCCGAAATAGGAAGAAAAGAAACAAAGAAAGAAGAGAAAAAAGGTCTTAGACAACTTGAACAAGACACGCATGTTCCTCTGATCGGAGGATTTTGAAAGAAAAACTCAAAACACACCGCTTTTTAGTTAATTTGTTCCAGTTGTTCCAGGAGTGCCGAAACCAGATTTTGAGTAACCCGGCTGAGCCCGGGTCCTCCCAAAAAAAAACGTGAAGTGAGACTGAGACAAAGCCGAATTGGGGAATGTACAGCTGATGAGGCTGGCACGACTGGGACCTGGGTATGGTAACAGTACAGACCAATCACCAATGGAAGTAGAAGAAAGTTTGGAACGCCCTCCTTCACGCTGTCGACGCCGGAGACCGAGACAAGCACCGTGGAATTTTGCCAGTTGCCTGAAAAAGAACGACGAGTGCGTGCGCGCTAAAAGACACGGAAACCTCCAGTCGCCAGGGGTGGTAACAACTGAACACAGAAACACAGAAAAGGCAAATGTGTACAAAAAAGCTACATGCAATAAGCCTTGTTGTCAATTATCTGAGACGTTGTGTTAAGGGGGGAACCCTAGAGGGCTGGTTTGGAGTCCGAGTAACCGTGGGACAAAAAGGGGACCCCAAAAAATGACGAGATGGTGCCGTGAATTGAAAGCGGTAACAAAGAGGAAATATTGAGAGTGGAAGAAAACCGAGGAATGGATCATTTTTGGAGGTGAGACCCGTGATACGCCGGTTCGGTGAGAAAAGGTGACACACGATGCAGAAGACCGCGGCCGCCGACAGGGGGATGGGTTCAAGTTCCGATCCGTGGATTACGTGGTAGAAACGGTTGGCAGCGTCTACAGAAACTGACAACTGACTGAAGCCCAGAAGTGAGGAACCTGAGCATCATTCGCTGGTGTCAATGTCAACATCGATGCAGATGCAATTCAGGAACAGCCAGGTCGTCGTGGTGTCGTCAAAAGCGGGAGCGGGAATGCAGCTGAATGCTTGCCCCTGGAGACGGTGGCCCCGGCTTGGACCCTCCACTTTTTCAGTCATTCGCTTCCGGTAAATCGGAAAGTGGGGTACGGCATATGTAGTGGGGGCGGGGATCTGGACAGAAAACCCCCGCCGGCCCGGCATCAACACACAAAGACCCCGGATCACGACGACATTTGCCGGCCATACCAGCCAAAACTCAGCATATAAAGATGAAGCTCTCTCGCAGTGGATGATGAACTCCCCTACACCCAATTGTGATTGTGGTGTTCAAGTCCGTTGCGGCCGATCTCGCAATGCCGTCGGTATGACTGGACTGCCCTGAATGCGGTATCTTGTGATATAGTGCTCCACTGTGCCCACTGGAGTGGGCTGGTGGGCTAGTGTCCCGACTTTCCGCTTCCCGTCCACAGCTTTTTCTTCGGCAGTCAGCTTTATCGCCAAACGGCCTCCACTCGCCTTGACCATGACATCACGAGCCGCCGAAGGGGTTTGATGGGCAAAACGGGGCCGAGTCGCCGACAACACCTCCAAAGCTGGGGGTTATCGTTCCTCCGGAAAAGCTTTACATGCCCAGACTCCAGCAGCGTCCAGCAAAGCAACATCGCCTCCTACCCCGCACAACGGCAATTGGGTTGTTTGGAGCTGAAGCTGGACACGGCAATGCCCTTTTCACCACCGACACCCCCCCCCCCCCCCCTTCTTCGCTCGCCTCAGGACCCTCCCAATATGGATGATCGGACCCTTCGACATGAGCCTCTTCCCGCAGGTTGGACCCATATTGCTCGCCAAATGACACGATAGGTGGATCTGGGATGACTGGATGTCGGTAGGGCGATAGGCAGCCAAGTCGTATATAGCAAAAGAGACGCCCATATCGAGCCGCCCTGCCTGTCGCCCTCCCTTTCAGCAGCTCACACCCTCTTCTCGACATAAACCTTGGTACTGGGTCGGAAGCCGTCGACACTGAATCCTATCGATCGAATATACCCGGGCCGTTCTTCTTCTCCGTCCATCCACCACACCACACACATATCCAACCATGCCTCTTCCGGCCGGAGTTTACCGCGCGGACCACGTCGGGTCCTTCCTTCGCCCCAAGGCCATCCTCGAGACCCGTGAAAAGGTCGAGAGCCAGGCCGCTACCGCCGAGGACCTGCGCAAGGTCGAGGACGAGCACATTGCTACCGTCGTCCGGGAACAGATCGAGAACGGCCTCCAGTCCGTGACCGACGGTGAATACCGCCGCGCGTGGTTCCACATCGACTTCCTGCAGCATCTGGCCGGCGTCGAGAAGCGCGGCCATGTCGCGTCCACCAACGTCACGTCGCACGGCATGACTCCTCCCAGACTGGTCGTTGTCGGCAAGCTGGGCCACCCGAACGCCATCCAGGTCGATGACTTCAACTACGTGAACCAGCAGGTGGAGGCGGTCAAGGCCTCGTCGGGCGCCAGCCAGACCGTCACCGCCAAGGTGTGCATTCCCAGCCCGACCATGGTGTACTTCCGCGGCGGCCGCGACGCCATCGACGCCGACGCCTACCCCACGCTCGAGCCCCTCTTCGACGACATCGCCAAGGCCTACCAGGCCGAGCTCGACGACCTGTACGCCGCSGGCTGCCGCTTCGTCCAGCTGGATGACACCAACCTGGCCTACCTCTGCGACGAGGGTATGAGCAAGGAGGCCGCGCAGCGCCACGGCAAGACCCCCGCCGAGCTGACCCAGCAGTGCGTCGACATCATCAACGCCTCCATCAGCAAGAGGCCCAAGGACATGACCATCGGCATCCATCTGTGCCGTGGCAACTTCCGGTCGCAGTGGTTCGCCCAGGGCGGCTACGAGCCCGTGGCCGAGACGCTGTTCAAGGGGCTCAATGTCGATGTGTACTTCCTCGAGTTCGACGACGCGCGATCAGGCGATTTCTCTCCGCTCCGTCACCTGCCCGAGGACAAGATCGTGGTGTTGGGCGTTATGTCGAGCAAGAAGGCCGAGCTGGACGACAAGGAGGCCATGATCGAGAGGTTGAACGAGGCGGCGAGATACTGCCCTAGGGGCTTGGATCAGCTGTGCTTGTCGCACCAGTGCGGCTTCAGCTCGACCAAGGAAGGAAACGACTTGACGGTGGAGGAGCAGTGGGCCAAGGTGCGCCTCGAGGTCGAGATTGCGAAGGAGGTTTGGGGTGACGATCTGTCGCAGTAAGCGTCTGTCTAGTTTGAAAAGGAAAAAAAATAGAATTCAGATGCGCTGGCTACGATCGATGCTTCCATATCACCAAGATGCACACAGCAGTGAAAAAAAAGGATGGCAAAAAGATTGCGTGGGAGGGTCGAGCCAGGAATCGAACCCGGATGGTTTTCCCTCATTGGGACCTTGGGCCACCTACCAAGATGCATCAACCAAGATCGCTCATATCATCGGGAACTGGTGCAGCACACCACACCACTCGACCACCGTCCCACTGTTTGACTGTTAGAAATAGGTACATAACACCCAGCCTATGTACCCCTAAACGCATGCGGGCAACCAGAAAGTGTAGAAGGTAGCAAATGATGAACAGCTTGACCCAAGCGCCAGCAAGTCGGGCCAGCCGTCAGAGCCGAAGTTTGGAAGGAAATATTGGGAATGGTCAGCTAATTCCACAGAAATGACAAAGCCTCTTCGATTCGTACTTGCAGAACGAAGAGATTCCAGGTCCGCTCGAGTAGTTTGGACAATGGAACGCAGAACAGGATGCTGCTGAGGAAGACAAACGAAGTTCTTCCCATATCACAATCCACAAGTAATAATTCCGATCGTCACGGACTAGGTATCTTGAATTGTGCTTGCGTACCTACCTAGTCAAGTGGTGGGTGTGTGTCACCGCCATATTGGCCACCTTTGATGCGATATCCTTCTAGCGATTCGGCTTCAATGTCGCACCGACGGACACACGCCCGGCAACGGTTAATCATCCCTTCGTTTGCGTTTGTTCATAGCTATACCTCCAAACTTTAGTGCGTCACTCATCATTGTTTGCTTTTCCAGACAATGGAGACAACGGCCGGCTCCATCACACAACAATGAAAACCGCCCTGGAATATTCAACGGTGGCGGACGGGACAGCCCGCGTAAGGTCTAAACCTATACCTATCCCTTTCCCACTGCCCCTATAACGTAGTGGCTTGTGCAAGGACCGGAATGACGCTGGGGAAGTATAATATCACCAAAGAAGAGACTCAGGCGGTGAGGCTGGTAGGTGAATGAAAGTCTGCTAGGCAAGAGGTTCAAGGGATCATTACTGTGATTCATTCCTAACTGAAGAGACTAACTACATTCTAGCCATGGAAAGAAGAGGCGCGCATCGTCTTTGATGAATCCTAGTTAGACGCATAGCACCTAGGGCTTTCTACCTTTTTGCTTCCCAGTTGGCAGTCGTCAAGCTATCTACTTCGTACTCTTCCCGTCTACCTACCTTCAACAGCGATGGCCTCCATGTCGACCACCAGAACCCAGCAGAGACACTCACCAAAATGACTTCAACCAACCAGTCCGACTCGGCGGTCACCCGCCTGATCATCGTCTTCACAGTCATGGCTTCCCTAGCCGGCATAACCCTGGGCTTCAGATACTACTGCAAGCACCGCTACGCCAAGCAATTAGGCATTGACGACCTCCTTCTGGGTATTTCCTATGTACGTTGTTATCGACATCCATCTCTCATCCCCAATACCACGGCACCCAAAGCCTAACAGATCCATAACACAGCTCATCCTCTCCGCAGCCGCCATCTGCGCCGCCGTAGCCACCCGTCACGGCTTCGGCTACCACATATGGACCATCCGCCCTCTCACCCAAGCCATAACGGCAGCCAGGATTGTCTTCATCGGCGGCGCTTTTGTGTTTTTCGGCATCGCGCTGGCCAAGACGTCTATCTGCCTGACGCTGTACAACATCGCCCGCAAAAAATGGCAGAGATGGGCGCTGGTGTTTGTGGCCGCGTCGGTGCTGGTGACCAAGCTGTTGTCGGGTATTTTTATCTTCGTCTCGTGCACGCCGGTGCAGAAGAGGTGGAATCCGATGGTGAAGGGGCGGTGTTGGGATATTAATGTGCTTTGTCGGTATTGGTCTTTTTCGGGAGGTGAGTTTCTCTGTGCATGTGGTCCTTCTTGCGATGGGGAGGGAGTAGCTGACTGACTGGTATGCCTTGGATGGTTAGCGTGGTCGGCGATGACGGATGTGGCTTTGGTGGTACTTCCTTGGTGCATTATTTGGCACCTTCAGGTAAAGAAGATCGAAAAGATTGTGCTTGGCTTTGTCCTGAGCCTGGGACTTCTGTAGGTCTTTCTGGAAACCCGACCGGGTGTTTGTGACAGGGTGCTGACCAGATGATGCTTAGGACCGGTATCGTTGCGGCCATCAAGACCACGTATATCAAAGCTTCGGACCTGGAGAATGATTTCACATGTTAGTTTCTTTTGTTTCCTGTTCGAATCGGTTACTATAACTAATCTGTCGTTTTGAGCCAGACTCCGCAGCAGAGCTAGTCGTCTGGGAATCCGCCGAGCTAGCAGTCGCCATCATCGCCGTCTCGATCCCGTTTGGTCGCCTAGCGGTGCAAGACTACTTCAAGAGGAAGCGAACACGAACAGCAGGGAACACCACCAGTCAGGCAAGCGGGACTCGAGGCACACAACCGGCCACGTCCGAGTCAACAATGGTCCGGAGGGACGGTAACGATGTGGACGATGAGGTGCCTCTCGCTCGGCGACTACCGAATCCAACGGTCAACGATGGCGTCAGAGCCAGTACAGTCTCTCTGGGGCAGTTTCTGCGTGAGGCTCCAGAGATGCCGGGAGCGTGGAGAGAGTCGGGCGGAATCATGTTGACGAGAGAGTTTTCGGTGGGAAGACATCGAAGAGATGTTTCCGAGGAAGAGCTGGGATTCCGGGCCTGGTCGCCGCCGCCATCATCGAATGTTTGAACGGGTGGAGATCCAGTCAGGGTGGGAGTTGGTAGAGTGGAATGCTTGATGGTGACTGCCATAAGAGTCTCCAACCGAAATTGAAATTGTTGTTTCGTCAACGACGAAGAAAGAGGTTCGTCAATGTTACCTTACAATCTTACCAGCATGTATTTATTCCTGAATTGCGGGGGATTCACGGGCTCCGCATAGCGGGGTGGCCCGCCCATGCAGCCCTATCACTTGATGCCCACTCAGTGGAGGTTACAGCCAGTACAGTGTACATACATACATGTACGTTGCGTAATTTACCACAAACATCCAGCCACCCCCTTAGAGATCACATCGTCTGGCTGGAAGTTCTCACCGTCCACCTCTCACCTCAAAATCCGGTGTAGACCAGGGAAATCGGTAGAGGTATCATTGGCAGTCGTGACCAACCTTACTCTTACTTCCTGGATTTAATTCAAATTTTAACGGGCATTGCCCTGCTTCGTTCTTCCTTCAATCTCCGATCAATCAGGTTTGCCTATCATTGATTTCGGTTGGTTCTCTTCGCTTGTCTGCTTTGGATATCTTCTGACTGACATTCCATTTGATCGAACCCTCAAAAAATAATCCTCGAAATGGACGCCGTTGCAGCTTCCAACGACACTTCCAACGTCTCTTCCAGCACTTCACAAAACATCCCTTCCAACGTCTCATCTAACGACACTTCAAACGACACTTCCAAACGACCCTGCCAACGGCCCTGCCAATGACTCTGCCTACGACTCCTCCAACGACTCGCAAAATGTCACGCAAAACGTCTCACAGCACGATTCCCGATCCATTAATCGTGTGCTCTCGAACCGCCGCCAGGGACTCATGGCGGCGCTTCGAGCCTCGATGCGTGACGCTCCCGAGCCTTCTTCCCCCTCTCCTTACGATGGACCAGGCGCAGACTGTACGGAAGCCATGCGGGTCTTGCCGTGCTGCGGAGCTTGTTTCGTCGATATGGACGAACCGGAGACAGGTGGTGATCAACCCGAAGCGCTTATAACAGTCTTGTATGGCTTGAAAGACCAGCTTAGCTACGTCGGTCACATAGGCCCATTCTCGTCCTTCTTTCGCTCCGGTAGCTCACACTTTGGATACACAGTGGAATCTGCCTACACCATCATAAATGGCAAGTGGTGTCTCTACCATACCCACCCTCCCTGGAGACCACGCCCCTCAATCAAACGTGAGAGCTGGGCCTTCGATATCGTCCCTCGCTACAGCGCCATCGCCTATCACCACGATTGCTACGCTACCTTCCTCCACGCCTGTCCGCTTTCTCCAGAGTTGGCCAGGGAGAGGCTCTGGCTGGCTTCCATGGCGAGGTATCCCGGCCCCCGGCCGTACTACTACAAGGTCACAAGTCCCACCGTCTACGACATGGCGGAAGTGGCCATAAGGGAGGTTGCCCGTGCCTACGGTCTGCCCGAACTGGCCGCTTGTCCGACCGAACTGGTTCACCTCATTCACGAGTATTCCTCGCCGGGTGTTCTCCTATGGAGAGCCATCTTGACTTACACCTTAGCCTTGCAACTCGCTTTATTACCCAAACAGCCTTTCACAGAGATTCCTCTCGTCGACATCGTCAAGTGGAAGCGAGGAGACCTGCTTCTTCCCTCCGATTGGAAGCACGTGTATGCTATCAATAATGCAGAGTCAGTCATGCGCATCACGCTTGATAACCGCGGCATTAAAGAGATTAAGCGGCTTTCCCGTCATCCATCCTTTACTGAGACTTGGTTCGAGGGTCATGGTTTCATCGTCGAAAGTCTCTCGAAATTGCGTGAGTTTACCGCCTGTGTCAAGGACGGCTTACTCCGCCTCCGTTTCCCTGAGTCTTACAAGGGCGAACTAGCCATGTGGGATACACCAGATCCGCCTTCCCCGGACCAAATTGAAGATCTGATTTCCCTGGGTTTTGGCCTCCGGTTCTCTGGACGTTACCCCTCTCACAAGGGGATATCTATGTGCCACACCATCGACATTAAGTCAGTCACTGGCTTGACCTTCATTTTCAACCACAACGGTGACCTGCTGAAGACCTTTCCCCATTTCTCGGGGTACACTGGCCACTACAACCCGTTGGTATTCGAGGAGCACCGGGCGGAGGGCTTCTCGTATCTGCCAATTACTCCCGGAGATCAGATTCTCTACATTGGCGTCATTCCGACCGAGGACAACCGCATCTTTGTTCGCATGCGTCTTTCTGGAGATGTTGTTATCAATATGATGACGATTTGTTCCGACAGGAAGCTACCAGTGTTTTGGAGCAAAAAGAAACCCAAAGGCCTGATTTATGGCCATGGGTGTAAGTTTCTCGAAAAGGGTTTCGTTTTTGCGACAGTTCATGACCTCGCCAATCCCGGAGCAACAGGACCCGCATCCCATAATGCTGCAGGCCCCAATGAACACAGAGTCCGCCCCTTTCACTACCCCAGTGTGCCTATAAGAAATCGCAATGCTCCTTTGCGCAGGGTAATGAGTTACTCACCCCTTTCTGGAGTAACGGAAGCCCGGGTTTATTATTTCGATGACGGGAGCGGCTCTGGGGAAACGTGCCGGGGCATAATTTTCCGGTACCGCCATGGGGGGTGCCGAGCAGTTGGCCATATTTGGCGTCTTCGCAGCCGCGTTTATCGAGATCCCACGCACTTTTGCGTTGATTCCAGCAGCAAAGATATGAAGGTATCCTTTCTGCCAGAGTCTGATGCCGATAAGTCAGAAGGCCATGGTCACACTGAAAAAGATTCCATGAGCTGCAGGAATTGCAGGCCGATGCGAGGGACTATCTTTGCTTACACTGGTACGATGACAGCAAAAAGATGACGGGGCTTCATATCGAGGTGACAGACGAAGAGATCTATCCGGGCACTGCGTCCGTGGATGAGAAGTGATTCTGATTCTCTCCTTCTCTGGACAATTTCAGATGGCTGGCCAATCCCCGTCTTGTGGACGAGCTCTCCATTCCTTCTTTTCCTTCTGTCTATAATTATCCTTAACTATTACACTCGGAGGAATATGCGGGTGACCATGTTTTGAATCATCTACGGTATTTGCCCGAAATGTCATTCTTGGATCTCACTCACCTTTTATTTCTGCTTCCGGTTGTACCTGGTCGCCAACGTAATCATCATAATACCAGCGTTCTGACGCGCATATGTGATAGAATTTAAATGATATGATACTTAACTGTTTGAACACCAGCCCAAATATTTCTCACGGGTGGAATTCCACACACAGGTGGTGTGTTTTGCGAGTGATGAGTTCCTGGGTACCTGACTTGCGGATAAGGATAAGATAACGGAGAATTGGTTCGTTCCAGGTTGGCGCTTCGGGATCTGGGGGTTGGCGACTGCCAGTGGCATGCCATCTGTGGTCGACACGTGCTGAGCCAGGGGTAAAAACGTGGCGAATGGGCGGCGCGACAGATTGCTTTCAACGGAGAGGACCGAGGATTGGATGGATGTTGGGATCGCTGGTGGCCTGAGGCTGGCTCGCCTGGATTGCCTTGAGACCTGGTGAAGCGGTTGGAGACTTCACTCTTTTGACCGCAAGGGAGCATTACTGATGAGCTTAAGGTCAGAGACGGCCACATGTTGGAATCTTTATGTTGACCGCGATTCGGCATGAGCTGGGAGTTGAGGTATCCCTATGTCTGCTGTTGACGACGACTCAGCGAGGGGCTTATCGGAGGGCGCAACTGGGCGCCTGTTGCTGAGCTGACAAGGAAAATGCCATGTGCCCCTCAGGTTATCTAGAGATGAATGAGCAACATGATCCTCACGATGAAAGATCTCGAGATAACGTGAAGCAAGTGGAAGAGAATGATCAAACAACATGTTTTGATGCTGACTGATAAAGAACGATAAGGTCACTCCGAACCATTGAGCCCAGTCGGCGTCCTCCCTCTTCGACGAAAAGCGCAGACCAAGGCTGGCCCAAGCGCCCAACCCCAGCCATATCAACCAATGACGAGCTCCCATACGCAGTGATGTGGAGAAGGCGAGACGTAATCAAGCGTGACCAAGCCCATCGCCCACTCCATTCCAATTTCGCAGACTTGACTCGACCTGACAAGAGCGTCAGCGTCAACATCAACAAATCTGGAATCTGGAATCTGAATCTCGGCTGAATCTGCCCCAGACCCTTTCAACAACCCACCGTGCCAACCTTTTGCCCACGCGCCCCGATTGCTCCTGTCCCGTCAATCGCTCGATTCTTGATGACGGCAACGCCCTTTTTTTGTTCTCAACCCGGGTAGTCAGATCACAGCCGTGCTGCCATTTGACTGCCTCCTTCAACAACCAAAAAGTTTCTGTACGTGTTCTCAGTCTGGTCCCTCTCTCAGGCCCCCCCCCCTCAGACCCGACCCCTCGCCCTCCGTCGACGAAAGCCCCCTTCTTGGCCAAGCCCCCGAGTCCGGGCCACTGCAGCCCAGTCCCCAGTTCAGTGCCGTGCCCGCCGTCGCCCTGCCCCGTCA
>RANY01000325.1:0-34890 GCA_009805235.1 Neurospora pannonica FGSC 7221
CGGCGGGCTCGGGGACCGGGGCTGCCGCCGCCGCCGTGTGGCTCTTCTTCTGGGGAGCGGAGACCGAATAGCGGAAGAAGTTGGAGTCGAGTGCTCGTCTGCTGCTCGTGCCGGACAGACTGGTGGGAGTTGCTCGCAGGGATGAGGTGGTCAGTAGCGGGCAACCGGTGGAGCCTCCTATGGGTCTCCTCGCGGCCCCGTCGACAAGGCCACTTTGTGAGCTCCAGCCGCCATGGAAGCGCCGTCGTTGTTGTGCTGGGCCGAGGCCTGCTGTCGCAACCTGTCTTCTTCGTCCGCTGCCTTGGTCACCGAGCTGGGTAGATGCTGTGGTTTGCGACACGGAACTGGTGGCAGCAATTGCGGTTGCGGAGGCGGCAATGGCAGACCAATTCCACGACGGACGATGCAAGAAGATGGTGCCGCATATCGACCCGTCAAATCGGCTGGAGACTTTCATGAGCTGCCGTCGTCCAACATGATGGCCTGCCCATTCAGCCCAACCCCTTCTTCTTCCTTGACTTTCCCCACGAGTTCCGGCCGCAGTTCGATGGAGGAGAGCTCAGACGAAATGCGATCACCGTGCCCGTCGTCGCAAGCTGCTGGGCGTACCTCGATGCGGTCGCGCGGTTACTGGCGAATTGGATCGCGAACAAGTCGAATTGGTCAGGGCGTCAGGTCCGTGGAGGGCGGGGAAGTATGGGGAGAATGGGGAGAACTCGAGTCATGAAGTGAGGGATGTCGTTGCAGGAAACTGGGGTCGGGTGGGCGACGCGATAAATGAGAAAAAGTTGGGGTACATGGACGAGGCACAGCTCCAGGTACCTTTGAGCGGCACCCCTGCCTCCAAGAAGAGGGGAACACCTCTCCAGTCTCCGCCGGGCTCCAGAGCTTCTGTTATCGATAAGCGCCTAGCCAGGTACCTTGGTCGCTCAATGGCGGGGAGGGGAACAATTTTTTTGCCGGCACGTCCTCCCAATTGCTCGCTCGCGGCAGGCGGACAGCAGGTCGCGCGGGCTGCCGGCAACAAGCTCGTCTCGGTCGTGTCTCCAAAAAGCACAGCTCCACTTTTCTGTACAAAGCTAGCAAATAGCGATAACGATAGGTTTGACGGTTGAGGGAATCCAACACAGCGCAGTGTATTATCATTACCTTAGTTAAACAGGTACACACACCCCGTAATCTCGTAGCCTTGCCTTTGCCTTGGGAGGGAATCCGAGGGACGAAAGGACCGCCGAATCCGCCAATGGTCCTCTGATCTCAACTAACACCACCGCCGCCGTCGATTGTCTCCAGTAATTCCCTCCACAACACCCGAACGCCGCCAGCGACGACCGGACAAGATGGGCAAGGGGCGCGTCTTCCAGGCCGCAAAGGTCTACCAGAGGGCTAGCGAGGCTGCTGCCACCAACATTGTCTCAGGCCTGCCACCACGGAACCCACCACTGTGGCTCAAGGCCATCGAGTCCATCCCGCCCGCCGAGATCAGCACCAGGCCGTATCCCATCCAGCACTCTCCGCCGAACCCGCGAGCGCGCAAGCCACGCAACCTCTTTAAGCCCACCAAGATCGTCTATCCCGAAGATGAGTTGCGCCGCGACTTCTACCGCGACCACCCCTGGGAGTTGGCCAGGCCTAGGATGATTATTGAGTTGGATGGCAAGGACGCCCGTTTCCTTGACTGGTCCAAGGGCCTCAGGCAACGCGGCATGCCTTTGTCCGGCGAGAGGTACGTTGTTGCATGGGCGCATTGCACATAACGCAAAAGCCCGGCGAATGGGCACGGAAATCGGATACTAACCCTATGCGCAAACTATAGTGTCGTTCAACGTCAGCTCTGGCTCATGGAGAGAGAGGGCATGACCAAGCAGGAGGCCTACGACAAGGCGCGCCACGAGTTCTACAAGTTGAGGCAGCTGGAGCAGATGGAGCGCAGGATAGCCGTCGAGGAGGCCCGCATGGTTGGCGGCTACTTTGGCAAGGACCTTCTGGCAGTCGGCATGGAGCTCGAGAACAGGACGTATGAGAGCTGGAAGAAGTGGGCTACGACCGAGATCGCCCGCCAGGAGTCTGCCAGGGCTTCTATGTACACCAACGTCGTCGACAACTCTGCGCTCGAGGGAGCCGAGGAGGATGAGCTGCTCGCGCAGCCTTAAGGGAAAGAGTTGGAGTAAAAGGGGAGGGAGGGAGTGGTGTACCGTGGTTGATACCCATCCGTGTCTGGGAAAGACGACGCCGGCCCACTCGTGTACAACTGTAAGAATACCACGTCTCTTCGTACATATAGAGAGGGAAAGAGACTTTGTACAAGTACATGTGATTCAGGAGCCTTGTCGCCTATTTTCCAAGAAACCCGGCAGACACCGGCCCGATATACTGACTACCCTTGAACATTCTCGCCAGACTCTCGTACTGCACACCGACAACATCAGCAATGCCCGTTTTTAAGAACAGCTTCCCTGTCAGACTCATCGTCTTGGACCTGGCCCAGGTCTCAATGTACACCATCTTGGCCCTGTTCTCCGGCACGATGTAGAATATCTTGAGCAAGTGGGCCACAAGACAAACAATAAAGCCGTTGGCAGGTCCATTTGTGATGATCACATGCGGATATTTGAACTCGTTTCCATTTTCCTTTGTCGACCGCAAGTTGGGCATCCGTGTGAGGGCGTTGGCGGCATGAAAGGCGGATATGAGGCAGGTAAAGGGTGCGGTATAGAGCGGCTGATGGACCTTGCGAGCACGGCGGATCAAAAAGATATCAGATGTGCCTGCTCGAGCATCTTCTCCGGGATAGGCGCCCTTGATAGTCGATTCCAGAAGACGGGCCTTGGCGAGGGAGGAAGTGTCTCCAGTGGAGATAATGTACCGCCGGTGCATGTTTGCCTGGCCGCGAAATGACTGCTTGATGGTCTCAATCATCTCAGCAGTGTGCCCGCCAGAGCCAAGTATGTATGTGAAGTAGACGGCAGGGAGAGAGGTGGTGTTGGGCACTTGCGCGCCAACGGCACTGGTCTGGGTCGCAGTATTGGTGACGAACCAGCTGCTTCCTAGTCTTTGGCGCCGCCGTATTATTTCAAAGTGCCGGTAGACTATGAAGGTAGCAAGCGCTACCCCGAGGGTGACGACGAAGGTGATGAGCCATAACCATGAGAGACTGGAGAAGACAAGCCCAGCTGCGGTAGAAGATGYAGCACCCCCAACAAAGAAGGCTGCTGTCAAGTTGATGCCGCTCAAAGTTTCAATCTGTAGATGAGAGTAGGTCTCAGCCCTGGTGTCGGGCTTTAGCTCTTGATTATCGTGCGATTCTTCCTTGCCCGTCAGAACGGACACTGAAACTGAAGTGGGAGGGGCCATTCTGGAACCGACTGATAAGCTCCCGAGGGTTCTTTTAGATCTAACGATAAGATCAGTGTTAAATCCTTTATACGTTGAAGCTGGGTTCGCGGTTGTCACCTCGTAAAATGTTTTGAACGTGGTTTGTTTCTGGGTTTTCTAACTCATGCCTTCCCAAAGAAAGGGGCTAGGTAAACAACCACAAAAAGGGGGAACTCAATACAACAAGGAGAAGCTGTCGTTTGACCACATTCACAGCTAAGTGCCGTCTTAAGGTGACATGCTATACTCGCTCATAGAAACACCATACTTGGCGCAATGTGTCTTGAGTTAAGCGGGGTGTCGGATCTCCCAAGATTCAAAAGTTTGCCCTGATATATGACAACGAGATCAAAGGCACTTGAATCGTATTTGGAAAGATGACAACAATCGAAGGGGTGGTTCTGTTCCTCTACCGACGCCATGTCACTTTACGGGGCACAAAATGAAGCTTGGGCCAACTGGAACCCCTGAAGAGAGAGGCGGAATGACGACGGTGGCCCCACTGGTGCAACGGGAGATCTGACGACCGCCTACGGGACAGCTTGGCACTTGCCCCGCGGTTTGGGCGCATTGGCGGCTCAGGCCGCTAAAAAGTTGACCGACCGCCTGGCAGAAAGCGGGAAGTTGGGAACTCCTCCTTCGCAAAGTCGCATGTCGCTTCCATTCACATTCCATCTTTAATCCATTGAGAACCTGAACCTTTCACCACAGACGACCTTCGATTGAACAATCACCTATAAAAAGAGGAACCATCCCACGACAAACTGAGCTCTTGGTTTCGGATCCCTGCGATTATCTTCAGCGGTTGGGGACATACTCGAAGGAAGCTTTGCCAGTGTCGCAAAGAAGGGCATCGCGCCGCTTTCTGGACACCGAAAACATCCTGCAATGGGCATCGCGTGAACGCGCAACCAGCCGAAGAGATGCCGAGACTAAACAGGACTCGATATCTAACATGTTTCTATTGTGGCCGCAAGACCTCGACACCATGGAACAGCTCCATTCGCAACTTCGAGTGTCGGAATTGCGACGCGACGAACTACCTTGATGCCGTAGGTCTCCCTGCTGCGTCTCATCTTCCAGCGTACCTGGCTGGCGCATTGTGTAGCTACTTGCTAACGCCTTCTATTTACTCTGCTAGAACGGCGACATCACCGATCCTCCTGTAGCGACCGAGTACGAAGCAAGTCCTGCCAAATTTGCCACGACGCGAGCTACCTCACCCACCGTCGGTTCCTCGAGCGCCAGCGTCTTTTGCAATAAGTGTCTGGCCAACCAGGACAAGCTTCGAGCTGTGCTGGCTCAGTATCTTCCGGACCCCGACGATTCTGAATACGAAGAGCGATGTAGGAACATCTACAAGTTCCGACGTTTACAAGAGCGCCTCTATCCCCAAATGTGCGCCGAATGCGAACCGCGCGTCCAGAAGAAACTAGGCGAAGCGGCTTACACGGCAAAAACCGATGTCTTACTCCGGATGATTGAGAGAAGCAACAAGCAGCGACAGCAGGTTACAGGATGGAGTTGGCTGAACGTCTTCGACTCTTTGGGAAGGTGGCTACGGACTGCTAGCTTGGTGCTTCAACTCCTTTGGCATCTCTCCATAATGCTCATGCTGTTCAAGGCGGCCATCGTAACGCGATTGGGTGAAACGCCGAACCCATGGGCTCTGAGAGCTGTGAATACATGCTTTTGGTTTTTCAACGTTCTGCCGTCAACCGACCGGTTGAGTGGTTGGAGTCTCACTACCGCGGTCCTAAGCGTCTGGTGGAATCCACGGTATCCTCAGCTACACCGAGGCTTTACAAAACACATAACTGGGTTCCGAGCCTGGTACATGTATCAGGTCATTCTGGTCTTTATGCGATTTTGGGTCAGAAGGTTACCCATCCTAGCTGGCCCCGAGCAAGCAGAGCTGAATATGCCGGCAGCCGCGCATGTTTTTTGGGCCGGCTTTGCAATTCTTGTAAGTCATCTTGATGACCCCTTTGTACTCCAATCATGACTAACATCTGCTTCTAGGTTCACTTCCTCGCTCCTCGCGCTATCCGTATCGACATGGCGCCCCTGTTTGGAAACACCTCTAAACCATCCGCACCAAAAGGTGGATCTGTAACACAACCAACTACGTATAGGCCGACAACGGCAAATACGGCAGCAGCAGCTACGGGCCCGAGACGATCAGGAAGAACAGTGAAGCCTTCGGCACAGTTACTTGCTGCGCGATCTTCATTATCATCATCACTGTCACCGGCCCCAGCTCCAGCGCCAGCTCCGGCTCCGGCTCCGGCTCCGGCTTCGGCTTCGACACCAGATGAAAAGCCAGACGAAATCAAGGTCATGGTTGATTTGCTGGACGAGATCGTCAATGGCCCATCCAGCCCGGCCTCCCCAACACCATCAATAGACCATTCACCATTCTTCGTGCCACGCATAGGAAGGTCTAATGTTCCGGCCACTCCAGGGTCTCCATTCTCCCCAACACCACGCCGCTTTGGTACTGGCGCTAGTACTGGCACCGGCCCTTCTTTCTCGTCTCTTGGTCCAGCTGCCAACACAAGGTCAGCAGCGGCTGCTTACACGCAGGAAATGGATTGGACGCCTACTCAGTCACAGTACCGCGCGTTCCAAACCGTCGGCCTGCGAGAAAACCAAGGCTTTAACGAAGCTCCTACCGACGAGAACAAGGGACCCTTCTGGTACCGCGTACCACCCGCGCCAACAGCGCCCGCTCAGAGGCTGAACAACTACCTTACAAAACAACCACGCATCATCTCCGCTCGCAACACGGCACCTCGGCCAGGCACAGGGATACCATCCTTCGGAAGCACTGCGCTCGTCAATACCCCGCAGAACCAGATTCTCGGGAGGATCAATAACAACGACCATATGACCATGACTATGAGGAGAGATGCTGGAGAGGATACGGGAATCGATCCAACCCCGGCACGAGTTGCTTTTGCGCCGCCCAAGTTCTTCGTGCCTCCGCCGCAGAACGATCCCAGAAACTCGCTCTCCGAAATGCTAGGTCGTAGTTTTAGCCTGAGTCAGGAGGAAGAGGAGCAGCGGGAGGCGGAGAGGGTGGAGGCTGAGAAGAAGAGCAGGGGTTGGTTAGGCGGTGGGTTGCTGACGTTCAGGTCGACGCCTGCGAAGAAGAAAGACCAGTGAAGCTGCAGTGGATTTGGGTTGAGGTTATTGAAAGGAGTAGTTGTTTAGCATTGTCTGGTCGGTTCTGCATTTGGGTGTTGGGTTATTGTTAGGCAATGGATATTCTTTTGCATTTTCGAGGACAAGGGAGTGTTTTTGCATAACAATGGGCGTTTTGTACATGTGCATAGATACCAGCGGTGTCATGGTCGTTTATGAGATGGGAAGTACGGGCTACATACAAATAGGACCTGACTTAATGGATTGAAGAGACATGTGTAATTCAGGATACCTACCGAAGACAGCATTTGCCGTGTGGGCACGGAGTGGTTATTTGAAGTTTCAATTATGCTCCGCGTTTCTTAAGTTATACATTTTTGCCTCGAGCGACTGCTCATAAGGTCAATAAGGGTATTTTCTCTGATACATATACCCCCAAAGCAAACCGCTGTATTTCGCTTTTCGTTTCCCGTCAACCTCCTCCGTCCTTAAAAACAACCCAGTTCTGTGACAGATATTTACAAGTGAAAAAGGCTGGTTAGATCCCAATCATTCCTCCTCTACCAAAGCCTGAATCCCCTCAACAAATATATAGATAGACCAAGACATGATGCCAAGCGCAACCACAAATCGGCAGAACTCCAACGCTCCGACCCAGCGCGCCATCTCCCCAATCACGTCTCCAGCCCGCCTCACCAACGGATCCTGATCATTCCCCTACGGATCAGCCGAAAACGCCCTCAACACTCCAATCCCGAACCCAAACACCACTCCAAACGCAATAGAAACCCGCCATCGCTTCGACAACATCCCCTCCTCCCTCAACAACCAAGCAATAGCCCCCAAGGGAAACACAAACCCAATGAACATGCCCTTGACGAGCGTATCAACCATACCGTTAAACCCATCCGTTTCGGCACCTATTGGTTCCGGAACCATCCCGCTGCCGTCATCGGCCTCCATCATGCCGGGCCCGCCGACGCCGCCGTGGTTGGTATCTATCCAGGCGTCTTCCATTGATCGTAAAGTATCGGGGGACGGCATGGTGTCGGGAGTGAAGCGGGAGGCTTGGATGGAGGTGAATTGTAGACGGAGCTGGTTCACTTCTGCGGGGGTGAAGCCAGCGGA
Source organism: Neurospora pannonica FGSC 7221 (assembly GCA_009805235.1). Taxonomy (NCBI): domain Eukaryota; kingdom Fungi; phylum Ascomycota; class Sordariomycetes; order Sordariales; family Sordariaceae; genus Neurospora; species Neurospora pannonica. The sequence continues at coordinate 7,651 of RANY01000325.1, forward strand.
GAGGAAGCGGTCGAAGCCGCCGGGGGTGTTGCGGTCTGCTTCTTGCCTAGAGGCATTTGTTCGGGACCTGGTTTCTCCTGAAGATGCTGTTGGTGGTTGAAGACCGGTGGTGCGGCTGGTTTTCCCGCCAGCACCGGGACCGGTACCAGAGAGGGTTGAATCAATGGGTCCAACGGGGGCAGGTACGAAAGACGCGGCGGCCGCTTCGGTGGCTAATTCTTCGTCTGTGAGCTCGTCGCCTATACTGCAGTTTACGTAGACCCGTTGTTGCTGTTGGCGATCGACAGCTTTCCCCTTGCCCTTGGCGTCCACGGCCATAGGCGGCGGGGGAGGCGGTCGGAGGACGGAGCTGACGATGGCGGTGTCGGGAAGGATCTTGCCGGCGTGGATGAAGCGGAGGCGGCTCCGGGCTGCTTTGGCGGTGGTTTCATCTTTGTTGGAGGAGAGCAGGCGCTCGCGGATGCGGTGCTTGAGAGCGACGATGGTGGTGCGGTTGGGAGAGGGGATGTCGAGGTGGAGGTCGGAGAGGGAGGCACTGAATCTGACTGTGAGGTGGAGGGAGGGTTGGAGGGGAAAATATGTTGATGATGGGCTGTTTGATACTGATGAGGATGTGTTTGGTAGTGGGCGAGATGGATGGGTTGGTCTTCCTGCTTGGTTGGAGGGGAGGCTATCCTCCCAGTCGTCGCTCATTGTCTTCGGATTGTGTGTAGCCCCTTGAGGCTACCGAACTGTAATATTTCTCAAGATCGTAGTGGCCCTATGGACGGGATTTCCGGATGCGTGCTGCGTGGATGAAAGTGGCCGTTAAAGATGTTCGATGAAATGGAACACAAGCAAGAGATGAAGCGACGATTGACAAGGAAACAGCACCTGGGCTTCGACTTGGCGCGACCTTATGAATTTACCAGACACAAAGTGACGGGGATGTGTGCATATGGTGAGCAAGTAAATAATGAATATTAGATATTAGAAGTTATATGATAAAGTTGCCTATATCTATGAGGCCATCAAAGTTCACGAACTTTGTAGTGTGTGAGCTTCGAGAATGAAGTGTTGTTGTACAAGTGGAAGTACCTCCCCAGAACAGGCCAAGCTCCCCCAATTTCCCCACTCTGACGCGTGTGATCTCCCAAGACAAGCAGTTAACTTGGTATGCATCTAGCGGAGTTACGTGATTACCTGAACCTCGGAACCCAACGACGCGTCTTGGCATCTTCAAGACTTACAACCACCAAAGATAAACATCTTGTTCCTTTCCAGATTGACACCTTCTCACCAACCTACTCATACAATCTGTTGCTCCAATTGAGCTTCTTCAAGTAACCGCGCAAACAGTTGTCGCTGGTTGTTGTTCCCTTGCTTGGCCCAGTTGCCTCCTAAACCTCGACCAAGACCCTCGTCCTCTTCAACCGGCCAATGTGTATCTATTCTACATTATTTGAACAATTCTTTCTCCATAGCAAAGGTGATCTCCATCTGAAAATCAGCAACATGATCTTGAAATCCGGATGAAATCAGTCATATCCAGCAGATCAGCATCGGCAAGTGCCTACAAGTGACGGCTCCAAGTACGGCCCGGAGTCGGGCCATTCGGGAATCCGCACAGCGCATCAACCATGACCTTACCCGCATCCTTGACCGTCTCCTTGGCTTTCTCGCGACGCTTTCCATGGGCAATGCCTATCTCTTTCTTTCTCATATGGCTCAGAGTAAAATTGACAATGCCGCGGAACGCATCGTCGACGTTCTCACCCGTCTTGGCCGAGCACTCGCCATAGCCGGCGACACGGGAATGGTATGCTGCACTGCGGCCCATGTCGGCCATGACAGGCTCCTTGCGAGGCAGGAAGCTAAGGCCCAGGGGAGGGAAGGCTGGGCGGAGATCTTTCTTGAGGCCGAGCAGGAAACGAGGGCAGTCGATGAGGGAGCGGTCGAGTTTGGGTTTCCACTGGATGAGGCATCGGGTTAGTGACCTAGGCGGCTTCGTGCAGTTATGACGAGAATGGTGCAGACATACCGTATCACAAATGGCGGGAAGATTCTTAACGTCCTCGATGCTGTAGCAGATGATGGCAGCTTGGAAGAAGTTGGAGGCCAGCTGGGTGGTCCGCTCATAAGCAATGTTACCTGGGAAGTCCCAAAGCTCGATAGTGACGAGCTTTCCGTCGTCAGCAAAGATTGAGAAGGTGCGATAATCCGTAGCATGGGATGAGGGAGCAGTTGGGATCTGGTGGTCGGTAATCGGCGAGTGCTGAGGAGAGATATCTGATTTCTTTTCCTGAGACTGCATGTTAGCATGTCTTCTGCAGTAGATATCAATGGCAAGTGCCTATATACCTCGACAAATTCTCCAGAAATGAGACGACTGTACACATCATGTTAGTATCATTACCCATCACCAGAAACCCAGGAGAGTACTCACTTGGCCAAAGCCGTCTTGCCCGCGTTAGCATCACCAACCAGGCAAATCTTGATCTTCCTCTCCTGTCCAGAAGAGCCTGAGACGGAGCGCAACTTCTCGGAACCAGGCACCCACGAAAAGGAGCTCAGTCGGCTAAACACCTCCCGAGTGCCGACAGACGCGGCAGGAGTACCTGCTCGCTTAGAAGCACGGCTGCTTCTGATACTCCTCAGGCTCATCTTGGACAAGCCACGCTTGAGAGTGTTGGTAAGCTTGCTGCGCTTGGAAGCAGGCCGCTCCAGCGTGTCGGCTTGTGAGTCCTGGGTAAACCGTTAGCGGCCACTTCATCTACGTTAGGGTGTTGAGATAAGGATGGACGTACAACTTGACGCTTGATGCTTTTCCGCTTGGGAACGCTAAGCATAGAGTCCTCCACACACGGCCAGATGGTTTTCGCATCGTCCTCCTTCACAATCTCGGTCTCGATTTGATTCAATTTGATCTCCCCCAGGATAGTAGGCTTGATGGGGGTGGGCTTGCGAATACGGCGATACTTCGGGGCATCGTTTTGGTTCTCCTTGTCTGAGTCGTCGCCATCTTCTATCTCCATCATCGCGTAGCGAACGACAGTGGGCGCCAGCCCGGACTCATCGGTCTGGGGTTCGGCTCCGCTCATTTCCGTGTCGCCTTTTTCTAGTCCGTGTTCCATAGGGTCCTCATAGATTATGAAGTCGTCGTTCTCGACACTAGCCAACCAGTCGTCCATCCTGTCGGTGGCTAAGAATTCAACACCGCCTCTGTCGTCAACAAGCGCTACGCCATACATGGGCACCGGATCCTCAATCTGGTGGTCGATGTTGTGGCAAGGCCTATGGGATCGGGAGCACGAGTGTGTGTGCCTATGACTATGGTGGTGGTGGTGGGTATTCTGGTTGTGGTGACCCGATGAAGGTGCCTTGGTACGAGTCTTTGGGGTTTGAATCTCGCGTAGAGCCCAGTCCGGGATGTCTGTTTCGAACTGGCGATTCGGATGATAGTCTCTATGGGGTCTGGAAGGGGCGTGACCAGCCCTCGAGGACGTATGATGGACTTCTGAGGTTGAAGGATGAGGGAAGGGACTATGGGATTGATGGCGCGCCGATTGATCACCGCATGAGTTGGTTGCTGGAGGGGAAGCAAGCTGTCCGGTATTGCCAAGGCGAGGAGGGACCCGTAACTTGAGGCTATACGGAGCCGATCCATAGCTCGGTGAGGGAGGTGGTCGCATTCCGTTGGCGGGAAGGGGATGACCGCCAGCCATACGCAACGGTATGCTAGGAGTTGGCGATCGCACCATGTTGGCGGCGGCGGGGAAGAGCAAGAAGGGTTAGAAGCTGTATCAAGGGGTCAAAGGTGCTGGAACAAGATGGATGGTCGAAGGAGAAAGAGGGGCGCAAACTGTTGTGGTCGGGTGTTGGGTTGTTTGCTGGGGTGATCAAGGACGCGAATGGAGAATATGGTCAAAGATGAGAAAGAGGGCCCTCGCGCAACAAATGGGCTGCAAGTTCGCCAGCGCCTAACCACAGCCAGCTCTTGTCCGAGCCAAAAAGACACAGCAATCTGGACAAACTGTGGCTAGTGCAGAGATCGGGCCGGCAAAAGTGGAATGGTTTCAAAGGTCCTTGGACGAGCTAGATGGGATGGAAGGCGGAAGTTATCTGGTTGCCCCAGGAGACATCAGGGGCTGGCGGACAACACATTCAAGCAGGAAAACCGTCGAAGCAACCTGATGATCGTTTCGGCTTCAGTTTACGATGTCGTTTCCGCCAGATGGGATCAGGCCTATTGATGAGATGGACAAACGAACGGTAAAAAAAACAAGAGCACATGGGTCGTCGAGTATCGATGGTTATGGCCGAACCTCGCATAAGTTGTATTACTGCTCCAAGATATGAGAACTACTCAACAAGGTCAACACTGGAATCCCCGAATTCACCTACGTATCTCGACGTCTCGGTTTTCATCTTCATCTTCAACCCAACCGTTTCGTCAAGCTGAGTCAAACAAGTGGCCGACTATCGCAACTAGTCTGTTACCTGACCTAACCCAAACATCTTCTTCTCTAATATCTAGTCTCTTTTTATCTCTTGAGAGCTGTTCCCTTAATTCAAGCTCGACGTTGTGAAAACACAAGAGTCAGTGACGAAAGGATGTTGTTGATATGCTGGGTATATGCATGGTCAAATATGCAACTAGCGCATTAACCCCATTGACGCTTATCATGCCGCCCGGCAGGAGCCGGCACAGACCCCACTTCCCCGGATTGCGACATTTGAGCGAAAGAAGGGATTCCGTGGTGCGAGGCCCGATTACGGAGTCATACTCACTGGCGTAGTGTATCAAATGCGTAATGGTGCAACAGCCTGTGAAAAATAAAAAGGCTTACACATCCCAATACAATTACTACAGTGTACAGTATTATCTCCTCTGTTAACCAACTTACCTTGTCCCTGTGACTCCGTCGTTTTTGTCTTCATGAGCGGATTGCTGCTCCCAGTCCTCCGCCGGCCTTCATCATTGATTTCCACTGGCTCTGTCGTGAGAAATATCAAATCATCTCAACACACTGTTCAGTCACAGCGTCATCATCTTCATTACTCATCCCGCCTAATGAGCGCAAAACTTAAGCCCGCCGCCCGCGTGGCCGGCAACCGCCAGGATGTTTGGTGAGTGATCATGAGAAGAAGCCTTACTTACACTGAGAAGGGAATGTCCTGGCTAACATGTGGAGTTCAGGACCATCGTCAACGAGGCCGCTGCCGCCTCTCCCAGACAGCCCATCGTCAACATGGGCCAGGGTTTCTTTGGCTACAACCCTCCCGAGTTCATTCTGAACGCGGCCAAGAAGGCTCTGGACAGAGTCGAATGCAACCAGTACTCCCCGACCCGCGGCCGTCCCAGGCTAAGGAAGGCCCTCTCCAAGGCGTACGCGCCTCACTGGGGGCGTGAGCTGGACCCGGAGACCGAGATCACCATCACCACGGGCGCCAACGAGGGCATGCTCAGCGCCTTCATGGCCTTCATCGAGCCCGGTGACGAGGTCATCGTGTTCGAGCCCTTCTTCGACCAGTACATCAGCAACATCGAGATGCCCGGCGGCAAGATCGTGTACGTGCCCATGCACCCGCCCAAGGAGGGCCACATCAAGACGCTGTCGGCGTCCGAGTGGACCATCGACTTCGACGAGCTCGAGCGCGCCGTCACCCCGCGCACCAAGATGCTCGTCATCAACACCCCGCACAACCCCGTCGGCAAGGTCTTCTCGCGCGTCGAGCTCGAGCGCATCGCCGACCTGTGCGTCAAGAACCAGATCATTATTTTGTCGGATGAGGTCYACGACCGCCTCTTCTACACCCCCTTCACCCGCATGGCCACGCTATCCCCCGAGGTCGAGAAGATCACCCTCACCGTCGGCTCGGCCGGCAAGAACTTTTACGCCACTGGCTGGCGCGTCGGCTGGCTCATGGGTCCCGCCGAGCTAATCCAGTACGTGGCCGCCGCGCACACGCGCATCTGTTACTCGTCCGTCTCCCCGCTGCAGGAGGCCTGCGCCATCGGCTTCGAGGAGGCCGACCAACAGGGGTTCTGGACGCAGTGCATCGAGGATATGCAGAACAAGATGACCCGGTTCAACGCCATCTGGGACGAGCTCGGCCTGCCGTACTCGATCCCCGAGGGCGGGTACTTCGTTATGGCCAACTTGAACAAGGTGGAGATTCCTGAGGGGTACCCCTTCCCGCCGCACGTGGCGGAACGCCCGAGGGATTTCAAGCTGGCGTGGTTCTTGATTCAGGAGCTGGGCGTGGCGGCGATCCCGCCTAGTGAGTTTTATACGGAGGCGAATGCGCATATTGTGGAGGACTGGTTGCGGTTTGCGGTGTGCAAGCCTGATGAGGTGTTGGAGGATGCGAAGGAGAGGTTGAGGGGGTTGAAGAAGTTTATCAAGCAGTAGATGCTGGCCATAGATCTTGCGATCATTTGAATAGAGGTTCTTGGAAAGACAACGCCTTTGCTACTGCATAGTGGCCTTTGATATGAAGGCATTTCAGACATTCAGAGTGAGCATTCTCTTCCTTTGTCCTTCGAAACACAGGTTAGGAGTCTTGCCCACAAATTTAAAGAACAAAAAGACATGGTAGGACTTCAAAAGAATGGTCTAAAAGCATTTGAAGCACAGCCAGATTTTCAAACCCCCATCCTTTCCATCATGTGCAATGATGAGTCCTCATTCTACCTTTATATTCCAGCGTTACTTGGCAAAATGAATGCTCTGGGTATACGAGTAAGACAGAAGACCTTGCTTGCCCATTTCGCCGCCAAAACCACTGTCCTTGAAGCCGGAGAAGTAGGCGCCCATGTGCGGTCTCTCAGACTGGTTGATCCAGACACTCCCGGCTTCCAGACGACGAGCAATCCGTTCAGCTTGAGCCAGGTCGGAGGAGTAAACGGAAGCACCAAGCCCAGCATTGGCCAAGTTGGAGCGGTTAATGACATCGTCTTCGTCGGACCAGCTCAACACAGGGAGGATGGGTCCTGTAAGCGCATAACTAGTCAGTACCACCATACATCAAACCCAACAAGAACAAAGATAAGACCTACCAAACTGTTCCTCCTTAACCAACACCGAATCCTCTGGCGGCCCCTTAACAATCGTCGGCTCCAACCAAAACCCCTTCTTCCCCTCCGCATTCCCGCTCTCCCTCACCTCACCCCCCGCCACAATCTCATAACCCCTCCCCTTACAATCCTCCACGATCCTCTTGACCGTCTCAAACTGCACCTTATTACTCACCGGCCCAAAAACACTCGGAACACTCGCATCCTCCACCACCGTATAACTCCCCTTCACCTCCTCCACCAACCGCCTCACAAACTCCTCATACACACTCTCATGCACATACACCCGCTTGGTAGCCACACACACCTGCCCAGCATTGAAAAACGCACCACTCGCCACACTCTTCACCGCCTTTGGTAAGTCTGCATCCGCACAAACAACACACGCATCATTCCCAGCCAGCTCCAGCGTGACCTTCTTCAGCGTCTTCGCGCACGCAGCCATCACTGCTTTTCCTACAGCAATAGTGCCCGTGAAACTCACTTTTGCTATACCCCTGTGCAACGTCATCATCTGACCCAGATCGGCTCCACCGTTGAGGACTTGCAGCACCCCGGGGGGTAAGATGCCGCGAGCGAGCTCGATCCATTTCAACACGGCGTAGGGCGTGAAGGGCGAGGGTTTGACGATGACGCAGTTGCCTGTTACCAGCGACGAAACGACTTTGAGGTTGGACAGGATCAGGGGAAAATTCCAGGGGCAGATGGCGGCTACTGTCCCCAAAGGAACGTGCGTGGCGATGATTTTCACCGAAGAGTCTTCGTGCTGGGTGTAGTCGGACAAAGCATTTTCAGGTTGGGCGTAGTGCAGACACTGGGCGATGGCGCCGCGGACGTCGAGCTCGGAGAGGAGGAGGGACTTGCCGGATTCGCGGGCGAGAATCTGGGAGAGGAGCGGGAGGTGGGATTCGAGGTTGGAGGCGAGTTTGGTGAGGAGGGTTTGGCGCTCGGAGAGGGAGGTGAGCTTCCAGGTTTTGAAGGCGGTTTGGGCAGAGGCGACGGCGTCTTCGAAGTCGGCAGCGGAGGCGATGGGACACGGCCAGAGGGGGGATTCGGTTCGCGGGTCGGTGACGGTGTGGGTGGTGGGGGAGGAGCGGAGGGTGTCGTTGATAATGTTGTGGAATTTGAGTTCATCCATTTTGGAGGTTGGAGGTCAATGTTTCAATGTTCTTTTGATGATAGAAACAGCCAAAGGCTTCTGCAGAGTGTGAAGTGTGGATTCAACATATCTAAAGGGGCTATCTACTACATATAGGGGTCAGCGAAAAGGTGTAGATGAACTTTGCCTAATCTTTTCCTTCTCGACGACGACCAACCACGTTCAATATTAACACGCAGCATGATATTGAGCGGCAATATCACTCCCGTCTATACTGAACCGGGTCAAAATACCCGGCGAGCTTTACCAGCAAGAGACATAGCTCGAGTGAGGCTGTGAATGATGGACAGGGGAAGTACCAGGCTTTATAGACCCGTGGTCCTTGTGGTTGCATAGCCGCGATGCGGAGAAGGAGGGGTCCCATGTTTTTCATGCGTCAAAGCGACGGCAGATCATGGTCATGACCCTATTCGCAAGTGACACCGAGGAAAAGGTAGGTATGCTTGGAGGTAGCGAGGCCAATATATTGACGATCTCTGGTCGTAGTATAAGTTCAAACGTAGCATGAAATTCTCATCATGTGTGAGTTCCTCTTGTTGAGGAGTGGAAGCTGTGAAGTGGATTTGGAGAGGGACGGCGACAGGGGGGAATGAGGGGAAGCCAAGAGTGATAAGCCAAAGGGTTAGGGTCAAAGGACAATAAAAGACCGATAAGAACCGATCTGCTCCGAAAAAGGGAAGCTGGAGAAGGACCAACGGGTCCACGACATACAGCGGACTTGGGGTGATAGGGGACGGTGGCGGAACCGGCCGAAGACCTCCATCAGCAATTGTTCCCCATTGTGCCTTTTGGATGGCCACTTCCGCGATTCTGAGCCTGTGGGGGAGGTGTTCGTCCGCCTTTTACCCCACTTTGTTGACGGCCTTGTCCCTCATGTCGCCTTCCTTTTGATAAGCTTTGAGGTGGTCAAGTGGTCATGATCCTTTCCTGGAGTTCTGATTTGCTCCGTCCTGATATCCACATCTCTCCCAGGTCCCCCGTGGAGCCGCTCTCTGCCGCCCTTTGTGAGGTTGTACCTGATCGGGCGCCGGCGAACCAAGCACAGAGGCACACCAAAGCTCCCCTAGGAAAACAAGACTATGTGGTCCTAGAGTGGGTTGCCACCTGCTGTCAACCTTGCTAGGCTTTAACTAGGCCTGTGGTTTCCCTCGGCACTCCCATGAGTTGCCATGTTTGACACTTGGTTATCAATAATAAATGGAACGCACTGATAGACAAGCGTTTCACTAACAAGTAACATCTGGCCAACAGATCTCCCCCGATCCAACCTTGTTGGACTTTTCTTCTTCTACCGGACCCTTCCATTTGTGAAGATTTGCGTTCTGCATTCTGCCTTTTAATCTCTTTCATTTTCTGGATCAACACCAAAAGGGACCCGTTGCCTTGGTACAGAGTCAAGAGAGTGTTCCCTGCTTCTTCCCGTCATCAAACAGATCATGGCTCCAAGCGCTGTCCCCGTGGAGTCGGGCTCCACCCCTCTAGACTTGGGATCACTGCCTGGATCCCTAACAACAACCTTCGACGACACTCTTCGTTTCTATCTCAACGGCACTCGGGTGGTCTTGGATGACATCGACCCGGAGATCACATTGCTCGAATACCTTCGTGGTATCGGTTTGACGGGCACAAAGCTGTAGGTTTGATACTTGGATTCATCCGGGTCTCTTCAGGCCGTTATGTAGCTAACTGACATTCCCCCTGATAGCGGCTGTGGAGAGGGAGGTTGTGGAGCCTGCACTGTCGTTGTCTCCCAGTTCAACCCAACAACAAAGAAGATTTACCATGCCAGTGTAAACGCCTGTCTGGCACCATTAGTATCTGTCGACGGCAAGCATGTCATCACCGTCGAGGGTATCGGCAACGTCAAGAAGCCGCATCCCGCCCAGGAACGGGTGGCCAAGGGCAATGGCTCCCAGTGCGGTTTCTGTACTCCCGGTATCGTCATGAGCTTGTACGCTCTCCTGCGTAATAATGACAACCCCTCAGAGCACGACATCGAGGAGGCTTTCGATGGAAACCTGTGCAGGTGTACCGGATACCGCCCCATTCTAGACGCTGCTCATACTTTCACAAAGAAGGCTCCTTCGGCTTGCGGTAACAGCAAGGCGAATGGAGGCAGCGGCTGCTGTATGGAGGGAGGTGGTGGTGGCTGTGGAGGAGCAAACAAGAACGGAGACGACCAGCCGATCAAGCGCTTCACGCCTCCAGGATTCATCGAGTACAACCCAGAGACCGAGCTCATCTTCCCTCCAGCACTCAAGAAGCAGGAGTTCAGGCCACTATCGCTTGGGAACAAGCGGAAACGTTGGTTCCGTCCCACTAAGCTTGAGCAGTTGCTTGAGATCAAGAAGGTGTACCCAAATGCCAAGATCATTGGTGGCAGCACGGAAACACAGATTGAGATCAAGTTCAAGGCTCTCCAATATCCCATCTCTGTCTTCGTCGGCGATATTCCCGAACTACGACAGTACTCCTTCGACGAAAATCACCTCGAGGTGGGCGGCAACATCACTCTTACTGATCTGGAGAATGTCTGCCAGGAAGCCATTAAGCACTACGGAGAGACGAGGGGACAGATCTTCAATGCCATGTACAAGCAGCTCAAGTACTTTGCTGGCAGGCAGATCAGAAACGTCGGTACACCAGCAGGAAACCTGGTGACTGCTTCGCCCATTTCCGATTTGAACCCAGTACTGCTAGCTGCTGATGCCGTTTTGGTTGCCAAGTCCCTCGGTGATAATGGAATCGTGGAGACCGAGATCCCCATGGCGCAGTTCTTCACTGGTTATCGCCGTACCGCACTTCCACAGGACGCTATTTTGGCAGCTATCCGCGTCCCCCTGACTCAGGAGAAGAATGAGCTGTTCAGGGCTTACAAGCAGGCCAAGAGGAAAGATGACGATATTGCTATCGTTACCTCTGCCTTCAGAGTTCGTCTCGACGAGGATGGCATTGTCGACCAGTGCAACCTTGTCTACGGTGGCATGGCGCCCACAACCGTCGCCGCCAAGACGGCAAATTCATATCTCCTGGGCAAGAAGTTCGCCGAGCAAGAGACACTGGAAGGTGTCATGAACGCGCTGGAGCAGGACTTCAACCTCTCATTCAGCGTACCAGGTGGCATGGCCACCTACAGAAAGTCGCTGGCCATCGGTCTCTTCTACCGATTCTACCACGAGTTCATGCTCATTCTAGGTAGCACCGCCGATGAAGAGGCCGTGCCCGAGCTGGAGAGAGAAATCTCTACTGGTCAGGAAGATAAGGAGGCGGCTGCTGCTTACATGCAGGAGACTGTTGGAAAGTCAAATCCTCATCTTGCGGCGCTGAAGCAGGTAACGGGAGAGGCGCAATACACCGACGACATCCCATCGCTCAAGAATGAACTGTATGGCTGCCTGGTCCTCTCTACCAAGGCGCATGCCAAGCTGTTGTCAGTAGACGCTTCAGCTGCATTGGATATTCCCGGAGTTGTTGATTACATCGACAAGAATGACATGCCCAATGCCGCAGCCAACCACTGGGGAGCCCCTCACTACCAAGAAGTCTTCTTCGCCGAGGACACTGTTTACACGGCTGGTCAGCCCATCGGTCTCATTGTTGCTACATCAGCAGCACGCGCCGCCGAGGGTGCCAGAGCTGTCAAGGTGGAATATGAGGAGCTACCTGCCATTTACACCATGGAGGAGGCAATCGAGAAGGAGAGCTTCTTTGACTTCTTCAGGGAGATAAAGCAGGGTGACACACAGGAAGGCTTCAAGAACTCCGACTATGTCTTCTCCGGTGTAGCCAGAATGGGCGGTCAGGAGCACTTTTACTTGGAGACCAACGCTACGTTGGCGATTCCCAAGCACGAAGACGGCGAGATGGAGATCATCTCCAGTACCCAGAATCCCAACGAAGCTCAAGCCTATGCTGCCCGTGTCTTGGATGTCGCCGCAAACAAGATCGTGGTCAAGGTCAAGCGGTTRGGAGGYGGTTTYGGTGGAAAGGAGACGAGATCGGTGCAGCTTAGCAGYATCATTGCYCTTGCCGCAMARAAGACTGGCCGCCCWGTCCGCTGCATGYTGACCCGTGAAGAAGATATGGTCACCTCCGGACAGCGCCACCCCTTCTTGGGTCGGTGGAAGATGGGTGTCAACAAGGATGGCAAGATCCAGGCCCTCGAGGTCGATATCTTCAACAACGGTGGTTGGTGTTGGGACTTGAGCGCCGCCGTCTGCGAGCGTGCCATGACGCACTCGGACAACTGCTACAACGTCCCCAACATGCACGTCACCGGCCGCATTTGCAAGACCAACACCATGTCCAACACTGCCTTCCGTGGCTTCGGCGGCCCTCAGGGCATGTTCATTGCGGAGTCGTACATGAACGAAGTCGCCGACCGCCTCGGCATGCCTGTCGAACGATTCCGTGAGATCAACTTCTACAAGCCTGGCGAGCGTACCCACTTCAACCAAGAGATTAATGACTGGCACGTTCCTCTCATGTGGGGACAGGTCATGAAGGAGGCCGAGTACGAGTCCCGTCGCGAGGCCATCGCCAAGTACAACGCCGAGCACAAGTGGCGCAAGCGCGGTCTCGCCATCATCCCCACCAAGTTCGGCATCTCCTTCACCGCCCTATGGTTCAACCAAGCCGGTGCCCTCGTACACATCTACCACGACGGTTCCGTGCTCGTCGCCCACGGCGGTACCGAAATGGGTCAAGGTCTACACACCAAGATGACCCAGATCGCCGCCCAAGCTCTCAACGTCCCCCTCGAGAACGTCTTCATCTCGGAAACGGCCACCAACACCGTCGCCAACGCCTCCGCCACCGCCGCCTCGGCCTCCTCCGATCTCAACGGCTACGCCATCTACAACGCCTGCCAGCAACTCAACGAGCGTCTCGCCCCTTACCGCGAGAAGCTCGGCCCCGACGCCACCATGAAAGACCTCGCCCACGCCGCCTACTTCGACCGCGTCAACCTGTCCGCCCAAGGCTTCTACAAGACGCCCGAGATCGGCTACACCTGGGGCGAGAACAAGGGCAAGATGTTCTTCTACTTCACGCAGGGCGTCACGGCCGCCGAGGTGGAGATCGACACGCTCACGGGCACCTGGACCTGCTTGCGCGCCGACATCAAGATGGATGTCGGGCAGAGTATCAACCCTGCCATTGACTACGGGCAGATCCAAGGCGCTTTTGTGCAAGGTTTGGGGCTGTTCACGATGGAAGAATCGCTGTGGATGCGCAACGGACCGATGGCGGGTAACTTGTTCACCCGCGGCCCGGGCGCGTACAAGATCCCTGGCTTCCGCGACATTCCGCAGCAGTGGAATGTGAGCTTGCTCAAGGGCGTGGAGTGGAAGGAGCTGAGGACGATTCAGAGGAGTAGAGGTGTCGGCGAGCCGCCGCTGTTCATGGGCAGTGCGGTGTTCTTTGCCATTCGTGATGCGCTCAAGGCCGCGAGAGCGCAGTATGGTGTCAAGGCCAAGGTTGGGGCCGAGGGTGGAGAAGATGATGGGTTGTTGAGGCTGGAGAGCCCGGCGACGCCGGAGAGGATCAGGTTGGCTTGTGTTGATCCTATTGTTGAGAGGGCGAGGGTGTTGCCGAAGGAGGGAGAGAAGAGTTTCTTTATTACTATTTGAGGGTTTACCTAATGACTTGGAAGTATTTTTGGTTGTGGTCTTATCGGACATGTATACGTACTTCATGAAGGACGGGGAAACAGGACCGGGCTTGCGTGACATTAAAAAGCTTGTTGCAGATTCTTACAACTTATGCCAGTCAATGATTGATATCAAGCATGCCATACAAACAAAAATCGAGTGCATGGTGTGACAGCTCAATATTCTTGAGTATCAGAACATTACACTTCTCTCATTCTGTCATGATGACAATGCCGTCAACTTCAGCCATTTCCATCACCGACTAGATCCGCGATCATCTCTCCCTATTCCTCCCATCATCCTCAAAACTTAACCTCATGAATTTGTCCTGCAACATCCTCTCAAAGCTTCCATCCGGACAATAATGTGCCAAATTGATAGCTGTAGATCCCCACTCCTTTGCTCGATCACGCTCGTAAGCACCATATAGATCTATCGCGTGGTTGAACGCTGTGGCTGCCATCCATTCCAGTTCCTCTTCTGGCCAGCGGGCATCGCTCTGGTGATGTGGATCATGGTTAGCGACGAGTTGATCTGCAACACAGTGGTGAAGAGCGTCGAGATGAAACTAACCTCGTGTAACTCCCTCGCCTTGCCACAAGCCTCCTGAAGGAGCTTCATAGCCAGTGTATCATCCAACGGAAGTGTCGCCTGGAACAGACACCTTGTGTACTTGGCCAGCTTGACAGCGTCGAAGCTTTCCAGATCCCAGATTTCGTTGACGATCTTTCGCATGGTTGAGTAGAGCACTTCACAAGGCAGTGTGTTAGTAACCCCAAACCGATTACAAACAAACCATGGCAGATAACATACCTTGCCCCGGCACCTGTGCCCTCAAAAGACTATCAGCCATAGTCTGATATGCCGCAGCACTTCGACACGGCACTGCCCTCTGCACAATGCCTCCCAAATCATCCCACTGACCCAGCGCAACCGCCGCTTCAAAATCAAACGTCAGCAACGTCGCATGCTTCCGTACCATATCCTCTCGCGACTGCTCATCCAAGCGTGGCAGGTACTCAGGCACCTGGCTGTCGAAAGCCAGGACATGTTTTCGCATGAGTTGGTAATCTTCGAGCTGTTCCTTGATATTGTCCTGAGTTCGGGCAAAGGAGATCAGCGCTGAAGCGATGATAAACCGGGAGAAGAGGGCCTTCAGAGTGACTTCGACTTGAGATCCTACGTCGGAGGGGAAGTGGCTGATGATGTTGACGCAGGCCGTTAGTAGGCGGACCACGCACCGGAGGTCCCAGGTCGTGGTGTGTTTGAGGGCGAGATTATAGGCGTTTCGGCTGAACCATTCGAGTTCGTCAATGGTGAAGAGCTTGTGAGTGTGGTGATCATTTGATTGCTGCTCGAGCGCATACACAACTGATACTGTCAGTGAGGTCAAGGTTGTTTGCATAAAGGGAGCTTACCAATGTCAAACTGACGACAAAGATCGTGAATGAACTCTTCTTGTTGTTCATCTGGCTTCTCAGCCAAGATGTTCAGGAGTCGTATCAAGCACCTGAAGAGTGCTGGTAGGTTGATCGGGTTGGGATCTTTGTATTCGTAGTTCTCCTGGAGCTTCTTCAGCGCGGCGATGGCACAGAAGATGTCGCCCTTTTTGTGAGATTCCGCAATACAAGCCCCCAGGAAGTCGACGTGGTCTGGCGCTTGACCTATGGTATGAATGCACTGTTCCGCCAGGTTGCGATCCTCGCATCGAATGGCCACTTTGAATGCCAGATAGGCAGTCATGGGTTCTCTCCAACTCTGCTTGGACAGGTTGTGAACGACTGATATAGCCGCTTCCAACTCATTCCTTGCGAGCGCACAAAGGAGCAACTTTCTGTCTAGAGTCAGACTTTTGTTGACCAAAACAATAAAAAGATAACATGACCAAATACCTTTCCAACTTTGCCATATTCCCAGGGCCGCAATTCTGGAAGATGTGATGGAGTGATAGATGACACCAGTTCTCGGCTATGTCATATTGTTTTTGGCTGTAATTGGACTCTAGTTTCTTCCATATCAACTGAGGGACCGAGAGTTAGTGGATTACCAATCTGAAATGATAAAGACACACATACCGCCTGCGCCGCGACAGCGGCTTCAGCACTTAACGGCCTCGTCAGGTTTGAAAGAACACCTCGTACGGTGTCAATGGTTTCATTCGTGTCTCTCTGATTTGTGATCATCCACATCCGCGTAATAACCGCCTTCTCCACCCAACTATTATCGTCAACTCCGCGTAGCGAAAGGATGAAGTCATCTAACACCGCGCAAGCAGCACCGGGGCTTTTGTCGTGTAGTTTCCTTATGTGATGTATGATCAACTTGAACCCAGCGTCGGAGGAGTTGAAATCTTTGATTAGCCGTCGCAAGACATCGGCGTATGCATCGTCGTCGAATATCTCCGCGGGCGTTTTCCGAAGCACCTCGAGCTTGAGAAGGGACACTATTGGCCTGTTGCCCACCTCTGACTCGATGTAGTCGACAAGCTTTGTGGCCTTGTCAAGATCTGTTGAGGTACCTGTGGCTAGAAGGGCGCTCACGAGTGCTTGCAAGATGGCCAGTCGGAGCTCGAGTCCTTCACGAGACAGATGCTCAAGATTCGGGGTGTTGATGACTTCGTTTGCTCGTTGTAACCATTTTATGGCGAGAGGGAAGTCATTGCGGGCGGCGAGCGACTTCCCGATCTCGTAGAGGACATCGGCCAGCTTTTCGGCGTAATCGGGTGTTAGGTATTGGCGGAGACGCTCTGCTTTTGTGTACATGTGTTCGGCAACATCGATATGACTATCTGCCCATGACTGCGAAACACAATGTCAGCCGAGTTGTAGTGTGAAGGACTTTCCAATAATGGTGCAAGTTTGCTTACTAGAGCTGTTCTCATAATAAAGTATTCCACTTCCAGACAGTTGCATTCGTCCACCTCCTCCCTTGGAAGTGTTGATACAAGATCCTGAAGACGGCTTTTGTAGTCGGCGGCCTTTGTAAGTATTTGTGTGGCTAGTTCAAACTCGGAGCTTTCTGGATGGATCTCTCCGTATCAGCAACGCCGGACCACGGCACGACGTAACATGAGAAGGGTGTTATTGTCCATACCGACACAGTCTCGCGCCGCCTTGAGCGCCAGTTTCACCACGTAAACCAGGTCTTGTGCCTTGCGCGTCTGGCTTGGGTTTGCAACCACGAGTAAATGGAAAGCCAGTACTCGCCCGTAAAGATAAAGCCTCTTCAGTCTCTTGTTTGTCGGTTGGCATTCCCGGCGCAGTCGAGTGCAGATATTCCATAGGCGAGTACCCTGCTGGTCTATCTCGGGGTCGCCAGAGACCCCAGCAACGTGCTTGTGGGTGTAAGTGTGAAGTTTCTTGACATGTTGGTTGATTTGGTCAGCCAGCTGGTCTGTTGCCGGTGCATCGCTTGGGTCACTCGACAAGATCTTGGATAGATGGCGAACGAAGTCTGAGGGAAGAAGAGCTAATGTCAGCTTGACGAAATGTGGGAATCGAGGAAGAAAAACGAAGATGGTTGCGCACCCAACGCTGCTTCTATGCGCTTGTCCGTCTTGTTGGCTGATTGCGACACATGCTTGGTTCCTGTTGGGATGGGCATATTGCCTTGTCTGCGACTGATTATCCTCGAGTCGTGTTCACCGGACAAACCGCCGGATGAGGCGATCGCATGGCAAATCTGGCGTAGCGGAGAGGGCAAGGGCGACCGCTCGAAGCAGGATACCAATGGTAGAGCAGGGAGGGAAAGAACGCTGGAGGAACACTAGGTCAATCACAAGTGAAGTTCTTTAGAACCACACCGCTGAGAAATGGCCCCTGATTTGAATTGCCGTCAGCGGGTAGTTTCTGATATTCTTTTTTTGTTCCTCAGAAGACCACGTAGTTCCAAGTCGCAATGATTAAAAGTTTGCGGTGTCAAGTGAGGAACGTTGAAGTGAAATTGATAAAGTCTTGCCCAGGTGTACCCATCCAAATTAGGCATCACCGAAGAAGCCCCCTTTCTGTCTTTCCGCGGAAGGCGCGACCTTCCTCTTTCCTTTTCGTTGCCCTACTCCTTCCCCCATTTATTGGTTTGCGCGAAATGCATATAACGATATGCAACAACGAAGTCCCGTATCGAGCATGGCTATAGGAAACGCTAGTTCGACCAAAGCCAGCAATTGCTTATGGCAAACAAGTGTGGCATTGTTCATCGCCATTGTGGCTCACAAGAGCACTGATTTGTGAATTGAATATTGTGGTAGTGGATATACAAAAACTGTCATGGGTCGTGTGGCAGGAAGTTGCCCACAATCAAGCTCGGACTACATGTACTTGTTAGCATCACCATCACATGAGGATCCGTGACAAACATAAGACACTTGCATCTTGTGATCATCCCTGCGGATCCTGAAAGAAAAGCAGCAGTTCACGACCTTGGTCCCCTTGTCGTCATTGGGGTTCTTGAGCGAACACGCTGTAATCAGGGTATCGTGAGCCGGGTCGAATGCGATTGTGCCGAACTCTTCCCAGTATCTCACGTTCGACTCTTCCGTCAGGATCTCATGCAGAGCGATTTGACCCTAAGCAAAACAAAGTCAGCATCGTAAAACTAAGAGGTATTCCATGGCGGCGCATGGGTGCTGTGTGTCTTACCCCTCGCAAACTCTCTACCGGCACACCTATGAGCTCCGCCATCTCTTTGTTTCCCCTAAAAATCTGTCCGGTTCGTCTCCAGCAACAGGCTGGAACGGCCATACTGGCGAAGACTCGGTCGTACTCCAACAGGGTCCTCTCGAACCACATTTCCACCATTACCAGATCCATGTCAGTCAAGATTTGAATCTTTTCGCGGAATTTGGGCCGAAATCGATCGATCTGCTTAAGAATCTTCTGCTTTGATGTCGGCGACACGTGTCCATCCAGGTAATCCGAGAGCCTCTTATAGCCAAGGATGTAGTTGAATGGTTTTAGGAGTCCGGCGTCGTACTTGGCTCTAAGCAAGCGCTGCATGCGCTCCTCTGGTGTGTCGTTTCCGGATGGATCTGCCGCTTGAAGATAGTATGCATCCCGGGCATTATCCAAGTTTGTACTCGCCGGCTTCCCTATCGCCGTTGCTTGGTCGCTACTTGGGGGTAGCATCGAGGTCCCCTGTGTGGCACTTGGGGGGAGCATGCCGCTATTGCTGCTGCTGTTTCCCTTGTTGTTACTGCTAGCGTTGTTGGCGTTGTTATTGGCATTAGACAACCCCGACACGGCAGCAGACTGGTTTGCTCCCAATATTAGGCCATGGTCATCGGACACGAAGGCCGACTCCTCAAGCAAGCCTGCCGACAAGAATTCGTTCAGTAGATTGAATTCATTGGTGACCTCAGGTGCCACCATGTAGTTTGGATGGAAGTTGTGCATGTCGTGATAGTGGTTTTGAGTGGTTAACCAAGAATCTGGAAGACCGGCAACTATGTTGGGCAAATTCAGCACCTGACTATAGTGGAGAAAGGCAGAAGGAGGATCCAGCGCCAACACTCACATTGATTCATGCTCCCACCCAGGGCATTGGCTTGTATGCCAGCAACAGAACCTGGTTGCACGAGCTGGAGAGGAGCGCCCCGACCTACCGCTGCTGCATTTGCTACCTGGACAGGTCCATTGCCCATACCGCCATCAAAACCGGGTGGTCTCATGGTCTTGTCCATAGCGTTGCGCGCAATGTCCGACTGGGACTCGGAGTCATGTACGGTCGAAGTCGCAAGCGCGCTCTTGGCCTTGCGTGACTCGGTATCGCGAGGCTCATCGTGGCAGAGATGGCCGATATTTCGCTTGATGCATCTTGTACAAGGCCTCTCCTATAAAGGGTAACGAGGAATCCGTTAGCTAGAGCTCCACCTTGGCGAAGGGGGCAAGAACACATACAAGATCACACGTCATGTGCTAAGGCAGCCAAAACAACATAGTCAGCCACCAGAATAACTAGTAAAGTTTGTGTATATCGAGACCGAGCGGGGTCTTCTGCAGGACTCCGTGCTATGGCAGTTACGGTAGCCCATGTACGAAGCCTAGGTAACTGGCACGGCAGGAGATGGGGTGTTGGTGGTGCATTTTGGTCGACTTACAGATCGGCGACAGTAAAGGCAGGCTACAACAGGCGCACCAGACAAAGTTAGCAAGCTGAAGACGAGCGGTCATGTAGGCAGGAAGACAGCGGAAAAGAGACATGGATATACTAAGTACCATGATTGACCTTGCGGCGCTTTTTGGGCGCCTTTTGCACATCGTCTGCGGGCGTGGGATGGTGATCCTTGGCCTTGGTGTCGCTTCCGGACTTGTTGTCCTTGGTCCCCGCCTCTTTGCCGTTGGGCTTCTCCGTGGCTTCTGTTCCCGTCATTGCTTATCGAGTGTGGAGGCTCCCATTGGATCTGGTGGTTACGCAACGGGCGTTGAGTTCACTGCTCATCTAAGCCAGGCCGGCGGCTCCTCGCAGGGGGATGGCGGCGATTCGATGTTGATTCTGAGCCAGCCTTTGTTGTAGTTGTGTGCACCTCTTGCTCCCATATACCAATTTTCCGTGAGCCGTCCTTTTGCTACGATTATCCTTGTTTTTAAAACTCCCGGCGTTGTTGACGTTTGGCAGATGTCTCCTCTAGTACTCCTTGGTGTTCTGTTCGGGTTCTTCGGGTCGGTTCGTGAGCTCGTGGGTTATGGTTGCCTCGGCCTGTCGCTTTTCGTCAGACTCTCGATGTATAGCCGTCGCGTTCCGTTCTGAGTGTGGTTCGTGACTGTGTCGTTCTCGAGTGGTTACGGCTTCGGTCATGCGACTGCGATTGATGTTGATTCCACACGGCAATGGTCGTCGAGGCAGCAGTACGGCAGCTGGTAGAATGGCGGTTCGTCTCGGGGAAAATGGCTCTCTTGTCAAAGTTCCGTAATCGATACTTTTGTTGCCGGCACCGAGGGAACCTCATTGGCCTCCACTGTCGCGCGAGCTCAATTGCATGCGGCGTTCCCCATGTGGATGGAACCTGAAGGATGCAACAGACGGCCAGACCGGGACACCAAACGGCAGGGGTTCCTGTTGTCCGCCAGCCGTCATTCGTCAGGGCCGCTGGACAGGAAGGGGATGGACGCCCACAGGTGCCTTGCTGCAGGGCTGGCCACAGTGTGTAACCGCTGTAACTTTCCTTGCACACCTTCAGCAACGGGGCAACGGCTGGAAACAGCAGGTGGGGTCTTGAAGCCTGGATTATCCCAGGGTTGATGATCTTCGAGATGTTAATGTTAGGTGTTGAACTATCGGTGTTTTAAATGTACCGAGGAGATTACCAAATCGTCATATTCCTTGTGGTTATTGAGTAATGGAGAATGATGACGAAAATCCAAAAAAAAAAAAAAAAAAAAAAAAAAAAAAAAAAAAAAAAAAAAAAAAAAAAAAAAAAAAAAAAAAAAAAAAAAAAAAAAAAAAAAAAAAACCCCACACCTTCCTGTTTACAACCCTGTAACTTTATATTTACGACGTACTGTTACCTTATACTTGCATTTTACAACCTCGTACATTGTATTTTGTAAGTGAATATTATTAATCATTCCTAATTACTTTACAATAAATAACCTATTTATCAACAGATAGTGTAATAAGAACTTCCCTTACGAAATTTTCCTATGGCGCAACTAGCCTCTAAACGCTCCGCCTAACGAATACGCGTCCGAATTAAATAACAAAGAAATTATTTAATTCTTTATCGAGTAAATTAAAACTTACTAATTTAATAATATTATAACTATTTTATAATAATTTCGTAACCTAAATAAGAGCCGCTATACTATTATAGGTACTTCGTACGTGATTAGTCGAGATTTTACTTAGTCGAGACTAATTTTATTTAAAGGAATTTAAATACTAATAAAAGAGAAAAATTATATTCGAATAGCGCGTAAAATCATTAATCTAACCGATTTGCAATACTATAATTCGTACTATAATTCTTATTTATTACCTTTTTGCCAATTATACGCTAGATACTATCTTATATACTAAATATAATAATTCTTGGAGCTACAGCCTTACTAATATTAACTTTGTACTATGCTCTGACTTTTAAAGGGTATATATATATTAATTATTCATACTAAAATCGCAATAAAGACTATTCGTATCGTAAAAGTACGTTAAAATATTTTCAAAACTATAAGTAATAGATATATATTAATTATAAAATAGTAAAGAAAGAGCGAGAGAAGGAAGAAATAAGAAAGAAGATAGGAAAGTAGTAAAGTTTAATGGATAATTAAATAAAGTAGGCACTTAATATTAAATTGGATAAAATTTTAAAAGTAGTTAATATAGAATTAGTAAAGCGGAAGTAATTATATAAAAAAGGTTTAAGGAAATAACGATTAAATGTTAGGGTTTACAATAAGGCACGTCGTATTAGGTTTTCTTAATATAAATATATTGATAGATTAAAATATTTAAGGTTTATTCGTAAAAAAATATATAATTATTTTATTGAAAATAATTATAATAATATATTTTAATTAATAAATAAGTCAATTTCAACTTTTAAGACGTAGAAAAAGTATTTATAAGTATATGAATAAATTTAAGGCTATAATTAATCATAATTATTTTAATATATGTTAAAAAATCGATGTAAATTTTAAATTACTTATTTAAAATATAATTTCTAATATATAAAATATATATTTTAATAAAGAGTTCTTATAAAAATAAGAAGTATTTCGTTTATAATAATACGATTTAATTTAGAACCAAATATTATTATTATTAGTCTTATACACGCTAACTATTTACATAGTCTATCTAGTAGGTATACGATGCTGCTTCCATTCTTAGTCAATGGGGAAAACTATACCATAGCTAGCTAAAAATCCTTCACTTCTCTATCACAATAACGCCGTGTTGGCACTATGCTTTTAGTATTTATCTTCCTCTTAGTATGACCTCACTGTCATTTTCGAGGCTCAATCTTTGATTCCATTGCATGGCCCTCCTGGCTGTACTTCTACTCACCAGAATTAAAGATCAATCTGAGCTCCTTAGTAGCTCTTTTGCTTCCCTTGCTTGTTTTATCTTCACTGCCAGCTTGTACTTCTGCAGTCGTCCCAGTCGCAAGGCTCAGTGGAGGATTCGTTCTGCCCCCGTTATAGTCTCGAGTTCGTTATAGAGTTGTTCAATATTTGTCAGCTATGTTGGGTCTCCCCATAACCATATGTCTTCCGTTTCCTTACATTCCAAGACAATATGTTCGAACGTCTCCTTAGCTAATCTGCATCGGCAGTATGACGTTGTTACCTCCAGCACTCTCCTCTCGAAGAGGAATGCTCATAAGCCTATTTTGCTCGTCCTGATTTGCACCAGAAGTGAGCTCATAACCTTCAAGAGGTAGTGTGGAGATGATTTCATATCTGTACTAGGCTATATATAGCTGCAGTGTAGTTCCATCAAACTGTGCACGCACCTCTATGGCACTCAGCTTCTTCCTTTTCCTTATCACCTCAGCCACCTTAACATGCCACCTCACTATCCACTCTCTCCAAGTCGCCTCCTCTAACCACTACTCCTTTTCACCTAGCGTGGGCTCTCTCGACTTCCCCTACAGTATCAGAATATCTTCTTTAGGGGCCCATTGCTCAACCCACTCAGCCTTTACCTGGCCACTGACTGGGGACGGTTGTAGTTGTCTGCCTTCCCTTCTGCTCTGTAACTCTGCTGCTACCTAGGATGGCATCCCTCTAACGAAGGCCGCTGCTGGTGAGTGAGTGAGTCTATCACAGGGCGAGAGGGCACCATTGGGGGTAGAGTAAGATATGCGTTGTTGTACAAAGGGAAGAAAAGGGAAGTATGCGTGGAGGACTGGCTATATAGGCGAGAGCCCAGCAAGCCAGTCCGTGCGCGTACATGTGAGACTGCACGTGACTGCAAAGCATATGGCCAGTGCATAAGTACATAGCTCTGGGCCATGGTACCAGCTCTAGCATGGTACATGTGCAGTCAGTGCAGTACAACCACATCACAGGCTAGCTCTGTGATACTATCCCTCCTTAAAAGAAGCTCATAGAGCTGAAAAATCTATATACACATGTAACAAGATTCATCCTCTCAATCCAACATCCCATCGTAATCCACAAACTACGTCGGAGGCAGCTTTCCTGACCATATATCCATGAACCGCCGTATAATCTTGCCAAACACCAAACATAACTTATCTTCCACATCGTTGCTGACTGTTGCATCTGTTTTGACCGTCGTAACTGTGTCTGGAAATGGCCTTGTTATATCAATGACTGAGGCAGTCTCCCATTTGAGGCGAGCGGAGCAGCGCCGTGGGAGTTCCGGGGTTGCAGAGTCGATAGCGGGAGCTGGAGAGTCAGCAGCGAAGCAGTGCAGGAGGCTCTGGACCTCTGGTGGAATAGGCTTGTCTGGGTTTTCGCAATGGAACTGCTGCAGGCAGTGCTCACAGTCGATGACATTGCTGACGGGCTCCCAGGTGGGGTTACCAGTCTTCCATTTGACGTGGTAATGCCAGTGTGAATTGCCGCCCAGTTAGGCGCAATCGATAAACTCCTCGAAAGCCCATTCCTCGTGTTCCTCCTGGTTGTCCATTCGAATCATAATGCGGCCATCATTTGCCCTGACATCTGATAATGTGTTCTATCCAGGTAAACCTTTGCCAGACCATGGCTGTACCATGGAGACGTGAAAGACTAGCAAACACTTCATATTAGTTGGTAAAGCGAGATGAACAGTATGAGACTCTGCCCGAGTGACCTTGAATAGCCCTTCCTAATGGGGTAAGAACTTTGCATGAGGGCGGCCGTTGGTGAGGTTGGTTGTGTTCAGGAGGACCATGTCACCAATACGGTACTTGGGTGAGTCAACACGTTTCTTGTTAGCGTTATCCTCATATCGCTCCTGCGTGCGTCATGATTGCTGGACTGCGAAGTCCTAGATCTTTTGGAAACGGTCTGCCAACTCGTTGGCCTTGTAGTGCTCATGAAGCTGAGCTGGTGACAGATCTAGTGGCAGTGGAGTGCGAGGCTCAGTGCCTATGCGAGGGTGATGGCCGTAGTTTACAAAGAAAGGAGAGATCCTCGTAGTTGAAGACACGGCATTGTTGCCTGCAAACTCGGCGAGGGGCAACCACTTTGCCCAATCCATTTGCGCCCAGTTGATATACAGGCGAAGAAACTGTTCCATCTCTGCATTGATGCGCTCGGTTTGGGCATTAGTCTATGGGTGGAAAGCGGAAGTCAGCTTGCAAATGACAGACAGTCTCTTGCAAAGTATGGACCAAAACCATGACATAAACTGGGTGTCTCTGTCAGACAGGATACTGTCTGGCAGACTGTGAATCGAGTAGATACGATCGATGAAGTGGTCAGCCAGTTCCTCAGCTTCGAGAGTCATAGTCGCGATGTAATAACGCATCTTTGTAAGGCGGTCAACGATAACAGCAACGTGCTTGAAGGTCTGGCCAAGGTGAGTGCTCTCTGGAAGTGGAGTAACGTAGTTGACTGAGATATCCTTTCAGGGTGCCAAAGAGACAGCCACGGGCTTGAGATAGCCAGCGGAGCCGCGCTTCAGTGACTTAGTCTTCGTACATGGGAGACAACCTTTGCAAAAGAGTCTCATGTCGTTATATATCCCCTCCCAGTAGAACTCGCGTTGCAGGAGCTCGTACGTGACGTTATGGCCGGGGTGTCCTATGCTAAGAGTGTTGTGTGCTGGCGGCTGATCAGCTGAAGCTGAAGGTTCTTGTCATAGGGATCGATGATAACCCTGTCTTGCCACTTCGCAATACCATTGACAACGTGGCATTCCAAGAAAGCTCTATAGAAGACTTTCCTAATGGTTGACGGCCACTGCCGTCGGGACTCATCTGTCAAGCAAGATACCAACTCCTGCAAGAAGATGGACGTCTCGTAGCTTGTGCGAATCAGGTCATCAGTAGACTTAGTGTCAAGGTCCTCTTGGCCAAGCAAGTACAGTGAGAAGCTGGCAGCAGGGTCCTCGGACTCGAGACAATCTTCCTCGAACTATGAAGGGTCTAGCAGAGCTCTCTTGCAAGCAACTAGGTGGTCATCCTCCTCACCGTCTGGGCGGTCGTTTGGTTTGCGACTTAAGGTGTCTGGGCGAAGGTTCTTCGAGCCAGGGGTGTACTTGATCAAGAAGTTGAACCGGGACAAGAACTGGGACCATCGCATATGGCGCTGAGTTAGCTGCTTGTTGGTTGTGAAAGTTTGCAGATTCTTGTGATCTGTCAGGATGTCAAAAGGCTGTTGAGCGCCTTCGAGTTCTGGCCTCCACTCTTCTAGTGCCTTGATGATGGCTAACAACTCTTTGTCATAGACATCGTAGTTGCATTCCTGCGAGGTATGTTTAGCCGAAAAGTAGGCCACGAGGTACAGAAAGCCGTCATCTCCGTACTGTGAAAGGGTACCGCCAGCAGCCCAGTTGGAAGCATCTGTCTCGACGACAGTCTTCTTGGTCTAATCGTAGATTTTCAGAATGGGGCCCTTAGTGAAAGCCCTCTTCAGAGATTCAAATGCTCTCTGATGGCTGTCATTCCAGGTCTAAGCTGCATCTTTCTTTGTAAGCTCATAAAGTGAGGTTGCCATAGTTGAAAAATTCTTGATGAACCGTTGTGACGAACGGCAGTCTGATCTGCCTAAATGAGATAGCTGAAGGTAAAACACTATCAGAAGACGTTCGGTGAAGCCAAAAGGTTCACAACAAGTATGCGTGCGTGATACTAGTCTCGGTGATAATGATCAATTGACTACTGTCAAACTATCTGACAATCTGAGTTCTCCAGTCATCCCCTTTATACCCTGCGTGCCTGTCTTGACTTCTGCGTCTCGAGTGTCTGCTCACTCATAAGCACTGGCTCACCGTGAGGACTGGCTCACTGGTGAGCCCCTTCTTGCAGTGAGCACTCTCATGCGCCCCTCAGTCCAATCCTGGTTCTGAGGGTTACACTGTCTACCTTGGGCAGGGCTGTCGGGTCCCGATGGCTTGGGTGGCCCCTGCGTCGCTTAAGTTCGTAACACGATGCCTCTCCTCCTCAGCCGACGTCCTCGACGGCTTTGTTGGCTTTCTGACGTTCTTGCTCCATTCTTATCTCTGGCACGCTCCCTCCATTATTCTAGATACAGTAAGTTCTTTTCTTTCCTACACCCGTCACCATGTCCAACCGTGTCTCCAAGCGTTCAACTACGTCGTCCGCCCGGCGGAGCGCCTTGCTGACTTATCTTGAGGCTTTTGGTTCCGTAGTCATGCCTTGCCAACGTTGTTCCGATCGCAAACTGGTTTGCAAGAAACTTTCTGGCCACGCGAAGTGCAGCGAGTGCGTCCGCAGCGCCCGTTCTTGC
>RANY01000326.1:0-36683 GCA_009805235.1 Neurospora pannonica FGSC 7221
CCCAGCAGGAAGCCAACCCCGCCCCCCTCCTCCTCCTCCGGCCCCTCTTCCCCGTCAAGGTCGCCGCGGCGACCCCGACCCCGATGTCTACCAACCCCTCCCCATCCCACCCAATGAGACACCCGAACAACGCGCGGCTCGCGAAAAGTTTGACAAAGATGAAAGGAAGAGACACCGTGATAGGAAGTACCAAGCGGAGAGGCGAGCGAAAGCGAGGCCGGCGGAGGAAGCGGGGGAGGCGGAGGAAGACGAGGAGGGGGATGCCGAAGAGGGGGGAGGGCCCGCGAAGAAGAAGGGTGACGATAAGAAAAACAAGAAGGATGGCGATAAGAAAAACAAGATGGAGGAGGAGGATGAAGATGAAGACGACGAAAATGAGGAAGAAATGACAGAAGAGCAGAAAAAGAAAAAGGAAGAGGCGAGAAGGGTGAAGGCAAGGAGAGAAAAAGATAAGATTTATAGACGCGAGAAGAGGGCGAGGGAACGGGAGGAGGCGAGGAGGGCTGAGGAGGAAGAAGAGAATGATAGTGATGATAATGGGGATGGGAAGAAGAAGAAGAAGAAGGGGAAGGCTACGGATAATGATAAAGGCAAGGGGAAGGCTGTTGACAAGGGCAAAGGCAAGGGGAAGGCGGCTGATAAGGGCAAGGGGAAAGCTACGAAGAGGGGCAAAAAGAAGGATGATTTGTCCGACGACGAGGACGACCCCGACAAAAGTAACGAATCCTACGGTGACGAAGACTTCAATAACCACCGCGGTCGCGCAGGGGAGGGTAGCGAGCGCGGTGGGAGGGAGGAGGGAAGCTAGGGCGACGAGAGGAGTCAGTAGGGTGCCGGTGGTCCAGGAAGATGAGGATGAGGAGATGGAGGATGTGGAGGAGGAGGAGGAGAAGGAGAGTGAGTTGAGCGATTGGCAGTCTGAGGAGAAGGATAGGTCTAGTGATGTTGAGTGGACTGGTTGAGTAAAGTACCTCTAGGGTGGTAGAGGTTGGATGTTGGATGTATGCTGGATGTAGGATGGATGGATGATGGATGATATTGTACCGAGTTCTCATTTGTTTGGACATTAACTGTTTTTCTGGACTTTGGAGTTGGGGTATCGGAATGGAGGTTAAAGGCGTTGGGGTTGTGGATTTTGTTATCTGATTTCCTTTTATTGTCGTCTCTACTGGTGTGATGGATATATCGTGTTTTCCGTGTCTGGATAGCTCGTGAACTTGATCTTGGATTGTTGTTACTTCTCTCGACGTTGACCTGCCGTGGTGAGAATGATGCAAATGTTCTACTGTGTGCCCTGGACGCTCCCCGTCTTTCGTCTTTCCCACTGTGGCTTGCGTCTTCCGGTCTGAAGGTGGCAGGAGCGGGTTGTTGACGTCGACAGCGAAGCAGGAGCGTGAAGGGTTGCGAGTCACGTACAATCTTGGAGGGCAGAAGGCATGACCTTCCTTCCTCGGCTCCCCCACAAGATTTCCTGGTTGTACCGAGTACCGACGAACAGATGTTCTCACATGATCTGGTTGACAAGACGTCACAAGGTCACGTAAAGTCAGGGAAGTAAGAAATTGGCGGTGGAAAGCTTTGCTCTGTCTTTGTTTTCGCTAACAACCTATAAGGCAGAAGTAAGTTGTAGAGGTACTGTTGCCCCTAACTACAACTAAAAATCCAATCCACCTATCCAATCTTGAAGGAATTAAAAGCAAATGATAAAAGAAACAGCTCTCCTTCCTTCTATTCTTCCCCCCTCACCATGGTCTTCCAATCTCGTTATATCCCAATGACCATCATCTCCCAAACTTCTTTTTTCCTCAGGGGCAACCAACCAACCATCCATCCANCCCTCAGACCCCACCCCCCACCAGCCTCTACCTCTCCCCCCCCCCCCGCCCCCCCCCCCCCCCCCCCCCCCCTGTCCCAAGTCCCAACCTACTTCCCCCCCATGGGCCGGGCATCCATCATCCATCACCATGGCCGGGAAATTAGCGGTCCGTAACAAGAATAGCACTCCCCCCACAATGTACCGCACTCCAAATCCACCAAACCCCCCTATGATGACTCTGATACTCCCCAATGGCACCAGCAATACAAGCGCAGGGATCGGGTCCCCCACCAACAATCACACACATCTCGTCGTACTCACGAGTAATCTTGCATCCGCCCCCATTAAGACAAATCTCCGTCGCCCGGTCCACGGGGGACATGCTGTCGCGCCAGTGGTGCGCGTTGTCGTTGTGCGCGCAGTTGCAGAGGCTGGAGCTGGAGAGTTTCGCTGAGTGGTTGATGAGGGGGGTGGTGGTGTTGGAAAGGGTGGTGGAGTTAAGAGGGGAGGTGGAGGAGGGCTGGATGGCCGAGGGGTCGTTGACGGGGGTGCTGTTGTGGGAGTTGAGGTTGAAGAGGCGGTTGAATTTGTCCACGAAGGCGTCCTTGTCGAGCGGGAGGAGGGTTTCGGAGAAGGTGAAGTTGAGGGGGAGGGTGGATTCGGTGTTGTTCCGCGGTAGGGGCTCGGGTTGGTCGGTGGGGAGGGTGGGGAGGGTGTCCCTGGGGACCGGGAGGGTGATGTTGTTGATGGGGGAGAGGCGGAGGGGTTTGAAGCCGGTGTGGTTGGTGTGGTTGGTACCGTTGGTGTGGTTGGAGGGGAGGAAGGGCGAGGTGTCGGTGATGTTCAACTCAGGCAACTCAGGGTTGACGGGCTGACGGGTGACGATGGAAGCATCTTGTCCATCAACAGTAGCGTCGGCCTCGCTCTCGATATCACCACCAACCAAAGGAATCAACTTCCCCACCGGCACCCTGCACTCACCCTCAGCCACAGTCTCCTCCAAGGAGTCCAAGCTTCTCTTCAAAGCAGTAGTACCAGGCGCAGGCAACGTCTCAGGCGGCACCAAACCATTGTCCTCGAAAATGTCCTGGCACGCGATACAACCCTCCTTAGCTTGGTCCAGCGTCGACTCCGTGTCGGTGGGGGCAGGGGCCGTCACGATGACCGTCTTGGTGGTGCTAGGGACGGACTGGGTGAATGTCGTGCTAGGGACGGGCTGGGTAAATGTGGTGCTAGGGACGGGCTGGGTGAATGTCGTTCCGTTTTCGACCACGACTTGGTAGCTGAGAGTGCGGGTGATGGTTTCGGTGGAAGCATGGTGGTCCGATTCGCTGGCTGTCACTGTCTTGACGATCGTGGTGCCTATTACGGTACTCGTGCTCGTGCCCCCGATGATCGTACGGCGAGGGCCACGACTGGTAGTAGTCGAGACGGGAGCGATACCGGTTGAAGTAGAGGTAGAGGCATCGGTAGCGGTGGAGGAGGAAACACTGGAGACCGCTGCGTTGCCTCTCTTCGACTTGACGAACGCTGTGGGCAAGGTATCCGGCACAACGAGGGTACGGGTGGTACGGCGGAGGGTGCTATCGGTAGCGTTGGCGGTACACGAGGGAATAACATTGTTATCCGCTACGCTGGGCGTAACTGTGACCGTTTTAACCGAAGTGACCGTTCCCCCTATACTGGTAATCGTGGTATGGGTAGTGGTAGAGGTAGAAGAGACCTCGGGGAAGACGGTAAGTGTAGCCACCTCGACGGAGGTAGAAACACCATGGGTAGAGGAAGAAACAACGCCAGACGAGGAAACGATACCGCTAGAAGCAGAAACGGCATCGGCGGAGGCAACATCAGTGGAGGCAGAGACATTGTTATCCGCTACTTTGGGCGTGACTGTAACCGTCTTAACTGAAGTGACCGTGCTCCCCACACTGGTGATCATGGTACTGCGGGTGGAGCGAACGTTATGGGTAGTCGTAGAGACAGTAACGCCATCAGTAAAGACAGAAACATTGGTAGAGGATGAAACCTCGTTGGTAGAGGTAGAGGAAGAAGAGACCTCGGGGAAGACGGTAAGTGTAACCCCATCGGTAGAGGAAGAAACGACACTGCCAGACGAGGAAACGACACCGCTAGAAGCAGAAACGGCATCGGTGGAGGAGGAAACCACGTCAGTAGGGGTGGAAACGACCTCAGTGGTGACGATAACGGCGTCGGTAACGATGTCGGTAGAGGTTAAAGCCACCGTGACCGTCTCGACTACCGTAACCTGTGTGGTGAAGGTGCTAGAGTAGGTCAAGGTACGGCGGATGCTGGGAGCGGTATCCGTGGGGACGGAAACGTTGTTGTCAGCTACGAGGCTTGTCGTCGACGTGACTTCTGTGGACGCTGTAGTGACTGTTGTGGTGACATCCCTTTGGGTCAAAGAGACCGAGTGGACAGAGTCGTGGGGGATGTATGCTGCGTTGCAGGTGGTTGAGAGAACCAGGGCCACCAGACCGAATGGTATGGTGAGCCCTGTCCATCCGAAGGGCAAGAACATCTTGGAGGGCAATATAGGTCTATTAGGGAGTTGGGTTAGTAATTTGCTCACGAAAGAATGACAGAGATGGAAAGCCAAAATGGAGCAAAGGAAGAATGATGGCAGTAACATACAATCAGACGATAGTTCTAATGATGTTAACAAGTGTGAAAACTGGCAGAAGC
Organism: Neurospora pannonica FGSC 7221; assembly: GCA_009805235.1. Classification (NCBI taxonomy): domain Eukaryota; kingdom Fungi; phylum Ascomycota; class Sordariomycetes; order Sordariales; family Sordariaceae; genus Neurospora; species Neurospora pannonica. The sequence continues at coordinate 4,520 of RANY01000326.1, forward strand.
CTTCTGGTTGGATGAAAGTTTGGTGGGTAGAGAAAATGGTTGGAGTCGGGGAGGTTTTGATGGTCGTGTGAAGGATGATGGAAGAAACAAAAGAATCGAGGAGGAGATTGGGAAAAAGAACGGAGAGTTTAAAAGGGCCTGCAGGAATTCATTCTCGCTGGTCATTGCGTTCATCAAGAAATGCGTGTGTTGGCAATAAAATAAAAACTTGTCCGCTGTCCGGTTTGGACGTCCATCACCGACATAGGTGCAGCTCGCCACTGGTGTTGAGATGCAGTTTTTTTGATGCAAAAACTTGTATCCCGCAGCACCCGGGTTATGGTCAAGTTACCACATCGCGAAAACAACTTAACTGACACTTCTTTCACGGAAAGGGGGCATACTGAAGACAGGTTCAAAACTTGACGAGTTTTAAAAACAAATGTGTTGGACTCATAATCGTTGAGTGTCCTGATCCCCCTACAAGATAATCCTCACCCAATTTCCTTCCCTTTCCGGACACGCTAACTTGCACACGTCCATAACAACTTACAGCATGCACGGGATAGGGTTATCAGTGCAAGCTACAGACCTTTTTCACCACCACATGCATCACCATCATGCACCGCCTTGGTTTTCTTGCAGCTACCGGAGCTATCGGCAATCTATGCCTTGCAGATCCGGATTTTGGGTTGTTTTCTTGCATCCATTTATGCATCTTGGTGGGAGCTGCAAAAACAACCACCGTCCCGCGTCCACCGAACCAGGCAGCTCCGACGAGTCCGACCGGATTTTCATATCAGCACTACCACAAGCACGAGCCTCACTACCTATGCCGCAAGCAATAATCGTTCTTGTTAACGGACATGCAAGTCAATCATCGGGGCTCGAAACCCTACCTTATCTTATTCTTACCGTCTCCCACTTTTGGCATTGTACCTACATACTCGACTTCCAGGTTTCTATGCGCCATGCCCCTCGCTTCCCTCGTTATCCTCCGCCACAAGTAGGCAATACCGCAGCGAAACGCTTTCGAACTCGATACAGACATGACGAATACTAACGCCCCATCACCTACTCGTGGGTGTAAGGCTGGCTTATGTAAGGGAGGCTGGCCAGACTACACCCACTCTCTTGCAAAGAGTGGGCTACTTAATTCTGGGATACTATTTTAATATAGGATAGTCTGCACCCTATATACCAGCAAAAATGCCTATGTCACATACATTAACTAGCAACCTCAACGTTAATGAAAGTTAACGAAATAAAGTAAATGTAATTAGATTTCGTAATATTTGACTAAAGTAAATAAATTATAATGGATTTACTAATTTTGCGTATTCTTATTATATTTGAATTCTTTTAATTTAGCGATAATTACGTTTACTTTACCTAATTTAGTAAGCCTCGCCTCCTTTTCGAATATAATTAATTAAATAATAGATTTAATAGGAAATTCTAATTCTAATTCGTTATTAATTAATTTACTGAGGGTCAGAGCGTTCGAGGAATGGCTCTCCCACTCCCCAGCAGCGACCTTCGTTAGAGKGACGTCAGCTTGGGTGGCGGCTGAGCTAAGGGGTAGGAGGGGAGGTAGACAACTACGGCCGCCCCCGGTCAGCGGCCGGGCGAAGGCCGAATGGGCTGAGCGATGGGCCCCAAGAGAAGATATCCCGATACCGCAGGGGGAAGCGAGAGAACCCACACCAGGTGAGAGGGAGAAGTGGTTGGAAGAGGCAACTCGAAGAGAGTGGGTTACGAGGTGGCACGTTAAGGTGGCCGAAGCGATGAGGAAACGGAAGAGACTGAGTGCCGCCGAGGCTCGTGCGCGGTTCGATGGAACCACACTGCAGTACCACACCTGGCCCAGCACAGATGAGAAGCCATCACCACACTACTTCTCGAAGGCTATGAGCTCGCTCCTGGTGCAAGCTAGGATAGGCAAAATAGGCCTGCGGGCATTTCTCTTCGAAAGAAGGATGCCGGAAGTGGCGACGCCATATTGCCGGTGCAGGTTAGCCAAGGAGACGTTCGAACACATTGTCCTGGAATGCAGGGAAACAGAAGACACATGGTTGGGAGACTCAACATGGCCGATAAGCATTGAACAACTCCATGACGAACTCGAGACAGTGGCGGGGGCGGAACGAATCCTTTGCTGGGCCTTGCAGCTTGGCCGACTGCAGGAGTACAAGCTGGCGGTGAAGATAGAATGAGCACGGGAAGCAGAGGAGCTATTGGGGAGTTCAGATTGATCCTTGATTTCGAAGTGTAGGATCGCGCCTGAGACCGAGGGGACTGCGCATCGGGATCAGGGATTGGACCTCGGGAATGACGGTGAGGTCATACTGAGTGGAAGACAAACAACGAAGGCACGACGCTGACACGGCGTCGTCACGACAGAGAAGCGGAGGGTTTTCAGCCAGCTACGGTATAGTTTTTCCCACTGACTAAGAACGGAAGCAGCACCGCATACCCACTGGGTAGACTACATAGTTAGTTAGCGTGTATAAGACTAATAATAATAATAATAATAATATCTATTAAACTACTAGAAGCGCTCTAAGGGTTTTGAAACTAAAGGAAGGAATTAATACCTTTATTAAGAGAGATAGGAGTTTAAGTAATAATTATAATCCGATTTAATTATAAGCAAACGCACACGATAGGCGTTAATTGGAAGACGGTATTATAGAACGGTCGCTTTTAAAGAGTAGAAGCGAAAACGACGGGGACTCTTTTAGCGTATTAGTGGAAAAAGGGTAACGTTAACGCGAAACGTAGAAGAGAGTATTATAAGTAAAGTAACGTAAGATTATTGCTAGGAAACGAGAACGATGGTAAAGAGTTCTTTTTAGCGTACTTATAAAAGAACAATAATAGTAATGAAAGGTTTAAAATGAGGGTTAAATATAATATAATAGGTTTGTAAGAGTATTATACAGCGAGTAGTTGTATAATAGTTGAAATGCTATATTTAATAAAGAAAAAAAGGGAAGAAAGATTATACCAAAAGGGTATAGTTAGGAGAAGGTTTTATATAAGTACTAAGACCGCACAGGCTAAACAATCATACAGGTCTGGCCAACCAGAGGGCTCGCATCAGCTTATCAGCTTATTGGGCCAGCAAGCTACATAATACAGCTTAGCAACAGCTAAGCTTAACTTCTGGGCTCTAGCTCTATAACAATGGGTGTATAGGAGCTCAGACTATCCCATATTAAAATGGTATCCCAGAATTAAGTAGCCCACTCTCTACAAGAGAGTGGGTATAATTTGGCCAGCCTCCCTTACATAAGCCAGCCTCACACCCACGGGTAGATATGCTGCGCTAGACAAACCTCAAGAGTGCCCGCCCACTACCCACTACCTACTGCCTACTACTCAATGCCCACTGCTCAATCGCCCAAACATCCATCCACTGAATCCAGTCCACTCCAATCTAGTCCAGTCCAGTCCACTCCACTCCAATCTAGTCCACTGCCAGCAGAGTTCGAACCCAACCCTACCTATGTACCAAGCCTGCCCCTGCCCACCTCTACCTCTACCTCTACCGCATCGGGTAATCCAGTGACCGGTATTCTAGGTACCTCTAGGTCCCCAAACTCCCAAAGTAGTCGTAAAAATAACCCAAATACGTCCAGTCCCACACCTCTCGCTTTGGCTACTGTCACAGGATTACCTGTGACTGTGCTTGGCACATGCACAGCTCCTGCCATGGGCAGTTGAGCCTCATGCCGTGCCATTGCTGCCATTGGCAATGGTACATCACGTGCATGTGCACGTGCGCTGGTCTCGGCTCTAGGCATGGCTTTCATGCCTTGCCCTATATCACCAGACCTGCGCACACCTCTTTTCCTTTCTCCTTGTACAACTACGCATATCCAATCTACCCCCTACCCTTCGCCTTGCCCTGTGATAGCTACCTAGGTAAGAAAGGCTATTACAAAACAGTGATTATACCCCCCCACAATTTAGAAACACATCGATCAGCTAGTCTATTACCCATTGCCTAGGGGAGGATTTGATTCTTCTCTTCAGGAACTGCTTGCCTAGAATTTAGTCTAGGTTCAAAGGTACCTTATATTAAACTAGTGTTCAGGGAGGCTAGCAAGCTGGCCTCACTCTTCCTAAGGCGATGAAAGGCTGGATCCTGGTTGCTTCTTATTCGTTGCTTCTTATTCGTTGCTTCTTATTCGTTGCTTCTTATTCGTTGCTTTAGAATTTGCGTTTACCTTCTTTCTTGCCAAGGGGCTGCGCTCCCCGTGACCCCCCTTTGCCTACAGCGTTCTAGGGTTACGGCCCGGCGCGAAAAAATTGGTGGACAAAATGCACTAACAGAAATGAAAGTTAAGATGTTAGGACTAACAATTTCTTCAGGGCGAAAAGCAGTCCGTGCGGTAACAATTCCATAGCGCAAGGGGGTTTTTGTATGGGGACCGCTCGCGAAAAGCACTAACACCCTACCCGAATTCTGTCCGGGGTCAGCTGCTATTAGTATATAGAGGATACGCTGGGATGCGTGATAAGAGTATAGGTACCTAAGATGTAATGTACTGACCGTGACGAACCTATTCGGTTTATTTTTACGACCATTTTTAGGTATGGTAAACGCCCGATGAATCGACATTCGACAGGCCACAAGGCGGTGGATGAACAGAGGCCCCGAGGGTCCTTTTGTCGGTTTGGTGGACTTTGTTGGTTGGTAGAGGTACTTACGTCTCAAAGCAACAGCAACCTGCCAGAAGTAGGATGCGTAAATAGAGTTTGTCGCTAATGATTTTCTCTTCGCTGAGCTGATTGTCTAACTGCTCTGCTTCCTAAGTCGCTGCTGTCTAATGCTGATAGTATCCCTCGGTCTTTGTTCCGTATTCACAACCACTTTCCTCCCACTACTCAGTCCCCCTCCTCGGCTTGGTATCATTCCACTTGTCCCCCTGATACACCCTCCCCAAACCCTCCATCTGCGCCCGACTCAAACTCAACCCCCCCACCCTCCTCAACAAATCACCCACATCACCACCCTCACCTCTACCAGCACCAGCACCAGCACCAACACTAGCATCAGCACGAGCAGGAGTAGGAACCCTTCCAGCCAAAGCCCTCTAGCGCTCTGTCCGATTCACAGGTGCAGCCCACTGCACATGCCTGCCCCCACTTCCATTCCCGTTCCCATTCCCACCCCCATTCCCATGCCCAGTCCCATGTCCACGTCCAGCCTCCCTGCCGCTGCCAGCATCCTAAACCTGGCGGTCCTGCGGCAAAACCAACCCCCCCATCTCCTCCAGCCTCCTCCTAGCCTCCTCCCTCTTCTCCAACCACTTCTTATAAGGGCCTTTCGGCACCCTCATCTTCTTCTTCCCTGACTTCCCATCCACACTCTTCCCATCCACCTCCAGCCCTTTCCCAGTAACCCCAGACTCATCCTCCCAAACATCAAACCCACACTCCCTCCAAATCTCCAACTGCCCCATGAAATTCTCGCTAGGCTCCACTTCTTTGCGGCGAAGCTGCACGAACCGCAATGCCTTATCTGCTGACCAGGTCGGGTGTTGCTTCATGATGTAAGCGACGCAGGCGGCGCCCGAGCGCGAGACGCCTTGGTTGCAGTGGATGAGAACTTTGCCACCGCCTTCCGAGGGGGAAGCGTGGGAGTTGGCGGGGAGGCTGGATTGGGTTGATGGGCTTGTGGGGTTGGAGAGAGAGGCGGAGGGACCGGCTTGAGCGGAGGGGGAGAGGACGGAGAGTTGGGAGGGGGTAGAGTTTGGTGAGAGGTGGCCTTGGCCTGGGAGTGAGGGAACTGGAGCTGATGGGACCGAGGGAATTGACCCTGATGGGATGGACGGAATGGGTTTCGGTGATGTCGATGGTCCTCCGGTTGATTCCACATCATCGGGGATCAACGACCTCACGTGTTGCCTTTGCGGTGCCGAAGCCGACTCCCTCCTCGACTTCTGCCTTGTCCACTCCGCCATATCCTCAGCACCCTGGGCAGGTGCCGGCACCTCAACCCTCCCCTCCTCATCAGGAATCAGACTCCGCACCCTCTGCATCGGTTTCGGCTCCTGACCAGCATTCCAAGTATTAAACCCCTTCGGCACCTCACTCGCAGGCAAAACACTCTCCAACACCTCCTCCACACTTTGCTTCCTACGCCTTTGCCCGGGACCTCCTTCAAATCCCCCCTCAACCTGCTCCTCCACAAACTCGCAAATCATGCCCAACTTCCCCATCAAATCCTCCTCCGGCGAATCCTCACAGCGCACAAACAACCTGTTCTGCTTGGGAACCAACATCTCCAGCGCCGGGCTATTCCACGCCTCCTCGTTCAGTTGCTGTTCCGCCGTCGATAGCAGAGAAACCATGGATGCAATACCATGATGCATCAACGTCTGAATCGAAGTAGAACTCGCATTATTCCCGACAAAGACATTAGGCGTAATCTGGCTGATGGAAACACCAGGTGGAAGAACGAAGGCGCTAGTGCTACTGCTGCCCGGGCTAGGGGAGCGGTTGTCTCGGGAGGCACTGGATGAGCGGTGGTGGTGATGGAGAGGGGGGTAAGGCAAGTGCTGGGAGGCACTGGATGAGCGGTGATGGCCGGAGTAAGTAGGCGCGGGAACGGAGACGGTGGGGACGGCGGCGGCGGCAGTAGCGGCGGCGGCGAAGTGTCCCGAACCCTTCGTGGAGGAGGAAGATGATTTCCGGCGTTTGATGGGCTGGTACTCTGAGGAGGAACCGTGTCCTATGGGAGCGGGTGGTGGTGACATTGTTGAGGGTGATGTTAATGTTGAGTTGGTGTTGGTAGTGGTAGTGGATGATGTTGAGTTTAACGAGGGATTGTCAAGTACTGCGGATCCTTTGTGAGTTGATGTGGACGGATCATCAGTATTGATGCTGGTAGTTGATGTGGTTGTTTTGGAAGACATTGGAAAGTGTTGGGGCAGAAGAGCTGCCGTGGGTTTTGTTTAGATGGTGATGTTGTTTGTCTCGGGAAGTTACGTCCGATGCAGCTTGCCCAGGAAAGCAGAATCAAAAAAAAATGTATGGTAACACAAAAGTGAGTCGATGAAGTTGCATATTGACTTAGAAACAGACAGCGGCGATCATATAAAAAGGAAGTCGTCGGTGACCCCGGGGAAGTGTTTGGGCCCGGTACGTGATGGACATGGATTTCCCGGTGGAGCCTACCGAACTCAGTGACGTAGGTGTCGGTAAGGTCAACGCGTAGGCCAAGGTCTGGACTAAAAAAGCTTATCTTGACAGCATCGTGGTGGAGTCGCAAGGGACACGAAATGAACCACTTGCCCGGTAGAGATGGGATGAGTCGTGAATTCTGAGATCCGCGTTATTGTTGAAATGTCAATGCCCAGGACGGCGGTGCTGAGGCTATTGTTTTCTTGGGCCCTTGGCAGCGATCACTGATCCGCACATGGTTCGGCAGTCAATATCGAGGATCTCTCTGATCATTTCCTTCCTTGTTTTTTTCCCAACCCAATTCGTCACGGCCATCTTTGCTCGAATCGTACCGCTCGCTCTTTTTCTTCTCGCTTACATCGATGCTCGGCACCCAAATCGCTGCTGAACACTTGCGCCCCGTCTTTTTGCAGATTCAACTCGCTTGTCGGTTTCCACAATCGACAGTCCAAGCTCGTGCTGAAACGGCAGAAAGGGCATCAACCCATGATCACCCTTCCATTCTACCCTCTTCCTCGTCCTTCCCCCGCAATGTCTTTCCACTTCCCCTTTCCCATGCCTGTCCCCATCCCCCTCTTCCATTTCGTCCTCGTTCCCGTTCCTCATTCCCTGTTCCTTCCACCATTAGTCCCTCCTAATACCCACTCTCCCGATCCATCAAATTCACCAACCCCCTCGGCCCCCCATTCCCCCTCCACCTCTCCAAATTCTCCTCCAAAATAGCCTTCACCCGCTCAAAATAAAACGGCGTCTGCCAACTAACATGCGGCGTAACAAAACACTTCCCCGGCATTTTGAGCAGTTCATGTCCCTCCGGTAGTGGCTCGGGGTCCGTAACATCCAGCGCCGCGCCCTTGATCTTGCCCTCCTTCAACGCCTCCACCAGAGCGTCGGTGTCCACATGCTGGCCCCTAGCAATGTTTGACAGAAAGGTCTTCTTTTTGGCGAGGATATCAAACTGCTTGCGACCGATAATTTGTTTGGTGGACTCAGTAAGCGGCAGCGAGACAACAAGGATGTCCAAGTCCTGCGCCAAAAAGTGGTCGATGTCCTCCCTCGAAGAACCAGAGAACCATTTAGACGGGATCACGCCATCCGGGTCGCCAGTGCCGGGAACGTGGTAACTGTCGTCCTTGCGGGACTCGGGAGTCGGCTTGGGACGCCGCGTGTAAGCGTAGATTTCCATGCCCAGAGCTTGCGCGACGCGGGCGACTTGGCGGCCGATGGCGCCGTATCCGAGGATGCCCATGCGCATGCCCGGCGAGTCGACGGTGGTTAGGTGCCGCAGGACTTGGGATTGCCCGTGCTGGACGGCGGCGTCGTGGTAGGAGAGGAAGTGGTGCGAGAGCATTAGGTAGCTGCCGATTACCCATTCGGCTATTTGGGGGCTGTTTGCGCAACTTGTTAACTACCCTTCTGTCTCTGTATGGTGGAGGGGAACTCACGGATGACACCCATTAGCAGTACAAAACACCACCTCCTTATTCAAATACAACGGATGCTGCAACCACGGATCCGCCCCCGCGCTGGTAAGCTGCACCCATTTCACCTTGGGCAACAGCTCGGCCTTGTGCGGGTAGTACGAGCACAACATGGTGACGCCCTCATACTCCTCGGCGGCAGTGCTCTCGTCAAACCGCCCGTAGTCGTCCCATGATCGGTGTACCCACCGCACCTTGAAGCCGGGGTATTTGCTTTCGAGTTTGTCGATCCAGGCTTGGTCCGGGGGAAGGGGCACGTGAAGCATGAGGATGTCGTTCTTGAAGACGTCAAAGTTGCCCTCCCCGGTGAGGCCGGTAGAAGGGGAGGTGGTGTCTGTGGAACCCATTTTTGGCGTGTAAGTGGTCACCGCGAACTCGGGAGTTAATGAGTGACGGATGTTGTGAGCTTACACCGAGTTGGTGTAGTACTGCCGGCGTGGTGATGATGCAGGTCGGTTATCGATAACTATTTGCGCCGTTTACGGACGGGAGATAAGGTGAACTGGTGGGGAAACTGGGGAATAGGGTAGGGATGTGTCAGCGAGGAAATAGCATTCAAATGCAGTGCATCACCACTGTAAAATCTTAGCAAAGTGACCGACGTGAAGAGGTTCAAATGTTGATAAATAATCGGGATATGAAATTCAAACGGTTTGGGGGCTCCAAGTTTATGACACACGCCAATGGCGCAGTAATTCCGCGGTTCCAATTACTAAGTATCGGAGCTAACTGAAGAGGGGTAAATTGTCCGCGCCTCTCGGATCTCGGCTCGGGTACAGCGGGGGGGGGGGGCCGGTCATTATCGGGTGGCGCACCCCGGCGCCATCGATATCGGATCGGAATCTCGAATCACTTCTCCGGCCACTTCACCCACGGCGCCGATTCCAAGCCATCGCCAAAATGCACAACATCCCCATTGCGCATCACATCCCCCGTCACTTTTCACCTCAATTCCCCTTCTTCCCATTCTCGTCATTTCCTCTATCCTCCGTTCTCTCCGTCGTCGTCGGCCGTCCCTCCATCACCCCCGGCACCCCCTCCCACCACCTCTCCACCCCCTCCGGAACCTCCACCACCGCGCTCCCAACATAAATATGCTTCGCCCCCTTCCAATCTTTCGGACCCAATCCCTCCAGCACTCCCCCCTTCACATTAACCGTGGATCTAGGCTGTCCATCCGCCTCGATAATCCGATGCATAACCCTCACGCCGCATTCCTTGCAAAAGTAGCAATCCATTTTCCTTCCTTCCTTCGTTGGGTGTGTCCAGCATTGCAATTTGGAGCGGAGTGTGGGGGATAAGGGGAACACGTCGGAGGCGGGGAAGATGGCGCTGGTGCCGAAGGCGGAGGCCGACTGTTTTCGGCATTGGGTGCAGTGGCAGTGGTAGATGGCTTGAAGGTGGGTGCGGGGGAGGGAGAAGGAGATCGAGGCGCATTGGCAGGTTACTTTCAGCGTGCTGGTGCTTGGGATCGTTGGTGCTGAAGTTGAAGTTGAGGATTGTCTCCTTTGCAACGGTGGTGGTTTCTGCGGGAACGAGAGCGGGAGCATGCAAAGGTAAAGTGGGGTATCAACACCGGGAGTCGATGTCGGGTATCTGATCGCCGTCCCGAGATGTTCAGCTCCGAGTCGCCTTCCCGTTAACAGCGTCAGCGAGCGGCATGCTGTTATGTGTAGAGGTAATCGTCGTGGTACTGATACCGCTACTGCTACTCGACGAACGAGTAGAGGAACGCGGAGCTTGGGGCTGAATGAATGCATCAGTGTTGCTCGCCTTCTTGGAAAATGGTTGAAACTGCAAAGGCAAGCAGAAGAGTATGATCTCGAATAAGCCCGAGTTATGCAAGGGGAGGGCCAAGTGGCTGTCGCTCTTTTACCATCTTGGGTTCCGTAAGCGACCGCCCGCCCCCCTCACCTTCCGTCATGAGTAAGCTGGAAATTCACGAGGCATCCAGTGGGGGTAATGAGCCGTCCGATGCCCTTTCGTGATGCCTGAAGTTCCAGACCGAGATATGCATAGCAGACACCCAGAACATCGGTTATCAGAAAACAATGGTGTTGTGCCTCCAAGTCATTCATTGATAGCCTGGCATCTGAGGGTGGAAGAAGGTATTCCATGGTATTTGGAGCTCGTCAACGTTCGCGTTCTGGACCTGATTATCCCAGAGGTGCTGTTGCATCCATGTTAGTTTGTCGTTACAGCCCGGATCAACCAGTTTTGTTTTGCTTACCCAGTCGGCCGTCAAGCTCGGATCCATGAACTGGTCCATCGTGTTACAAGGCGAAAAGTTCACAGGCCCCATCGGAGGGGGGAGGTCTGGCTGCCATGCGGGAGGGTACTGCATCTGCTCGGCGATTGGGATCGTTGTTGTTTGTGGCATCACTATGGGTATGGCGACGGGTGCAGCCTGGTTCATGGCTGTGGGGGCCTGAGGCTGCGTATAGTAATACGGATTCCCTCCGGTCGCTACGGCGCCTGACGAGCAGTGTTAGTCTAAGCTGCAGCACGAGCCGGGGAACGGAGTAGGGAAGGTTGCTTACCTGGCTCTGCGTTTGGAAGAGTAGACGCCTGGAAGGAATCGTATGCGCTACCCGATGATTCTGGGCTGCTTTCGAACACGGCTCCTGTTGACATACAGAGCATTTTCGACAGAATCTTGAACGCCCTGTTCGCTTCGGTCGACTGCTTCCTTGTCGACTGCCAGATTTGCCGCGAGGTCTCGAGCATCTGCATCAATTGGTCCTTCGAGATAACATCGTTCTCAACTGTATCAGACCGCGTGCCCATGCGAGATGCCTCCCTTTTCTCCCTGGCCTTGATGTAGGAAAGTTCGAGACAGAGGATCATGCCGGCGAGGAGAAAGTCGTGAGTGGTAATACTGGCTCGAAAAAACTGGCCGTTTTTCTCCGAAGCCAATCGCCCCCGGGGCTGCCGCTCACAATGAACATCGTATTGGCATCGCAACGTCTTGGTGGCCGCGTCCAGACAGACCTGCTGAGAGTGCATGTAACGCTTATCCGTCCTTCCGATGCCCATGTATCTTCGGTGCAGCACTATCCGTGCCTTTTGATACATTAGCTCCATCCAAAACCGCTGCATGACCACGTCGATAGGATCGTCCTTGGACTCGGCAAAGCTGCGAAGCTGGAGGAGACGAGGAAGACTGTTGTGGGCGTCCTCGAGCTGCTTGTCGAGACGAATGACTTCGGCGTAGCTGATTGGGTTCCTCGAGCACATGGCCGCTGTGATATCCCCAAAGGCACGTATCATGCGGGATTTTACAATGTTCAGGAGGATGGGTGTCACCTCTGATTCGGGCCTGGAGGGCGGAAGTTCTTTGGTTGTTTCGCCAAAGTCTTCGTCGAGCAGATTGCGAGGGATTTCAGTATCGTAGAAACGGGACTGGATGGTGCTCGGGAGTCCAAACTGGAACGAGACGACCTGATCAACCTCGACGAACAGAAGCCAGAGTCTCCTGCGCATCTCGCCCTCAAAGGGGCTCATGGTAGGGTAGTGCTTCGGGTCGCGATGTAGTCCCATGTGCATGGACAGTCGGACGATGTTGGAAAAGATGATGGACGTGCTGAGCGGTGCGTCAGGCTGGCCGATAAACTCGGCGAGGAAATATACATACAGGGCCTCGAGCTTGTTTTTCCCTGGCGTGCTGTAGTCAGAGAGCGCAAGGGCGTGAGCGCCCGCGGTTTTGAACATGCTGTATGCCTGCATCGGGCTTCCTAGGTTGCCAGGAACTTCCTCTCCCGTATGACTACAGAAGACGGCAGAGTTTGCGAACAGGAGGAAGAAGAAGGCCAGGTCGGCATACGAAAGCTCGGCCCCCTCTTGCCAAAGCGCATCGTAGTATTTCCAGAGCGTGGGGAGATGGAAGACTGACCAGGTGGGGTCTTTGACCTGGAAGAATATGGACAGCAGACGGTCGCATACAGGCTTCGGTGGCATGCGTCGGAACAGATCGACCGGGGAAACAGGAGCAAAGCCGCCAGCAAAGAGGACCGAGACGGGCTGGCGTTCAGGCACGTTACTGGGAGACCAGTTTTCCTCTTCATCTTGATCGCTTTCATCCGAGGCTTTAAGATTCTTGGTCAAGGTGGTAATCTCGTCAAGGACTGCTTCCCAGTGAATGACTTCCACATATCGTGTCTGATCGGCCATGGCGCCTGCTGTCCCCTTGACAGGCGCGGTTGATTCTGCGTCCGGCTGAGGCTCTTGCACAGAGGGCGACGGAGGGACAGGGGAGATGGCCCTAGAAGAAGCTGGGGCGTCACTCTCCTCACGGCGCATTTGCGCTTTCAGGACCTGGACCATATGCTCGAGGTGGCGAAGGCGGGCTGCTGCCGTCATGTCCTGAAGGGGCCCTCTCCTGTTGCGAGAGCCAGCACTTTGTGAACCGGGTGTTGCGGCCGAGGCGGATGGGGATGGGCGAGGCTCATTCTGGGCATAGGGAATAAAGTTGCATGTTGCGGCAACGTTCCTCTTGATGCACTGGTCACAGGGAGACTGGCGGTTGCACTTGAGTCTTGATTTCCTGTGGTCAGCCAAGGCCTGTGAACAGTGTGGATGTTGACGGAATACCTGTGGCGGTAATAAGCGGCCTTACTTTTTCTCTCGACATGTGGTACACGAAAACCGGATGCGATTCCTCTTTCTCTGCTGGTCCGACCTCTCGTCTTCGCTGCCCCTGAAGGCCGTGGGAGGTGTCGTGGATGTGGATGGATCCATCGTGTCAACTGCCTATCATTTGGTGTGCCGGAGTGCTGGGAGGTTCGCGTAAGCCTCGGGTCGCAACAGTGGGAATAACACGACGGCTGTAGATTGGATGCCGAACGGGCGGGCAATAATGCAAAGCAACGCAAACAAGGAATGTTTGGTACACCGGCAACAAGCAAGTTGTGGAAGTCGTGAGAAAATGAAGGACGGGAGGTGATGTGCGCGCGCGCGCTAGAGGAGAGGAGACGGCCAGAGTTTTGTCAGGCAACAAGACCCTCCCTCCGGACGGGATTCCAGATCCATAACAGCGATTTCATAACATCGCCGCCAGGGCCGCCCAACACTTTCAAAGTAGCCTAACCCAGGTAGCGCCATGTCGGCCATGTGGTTGGCTTCGTTGCGACAATCCCCGGGAGCGCCCGCATAAAGACAGTCTATTGCTTCTGTGACAGTGTCGGCTGTCCTCTGCTCAACGGCACTCGACCCGTTCCCAACCCTTCACCACAACCCTACACAGGAGCTGTATCCGACCCGGCCATTTTTATCCGGATTGGACGCCATGAAGTGGCCCGCCCGCCCAGAGTAGCCTCAGCGTTGCGCTGCAGACCTGTTGACTGCTGTCCGCCTTTTGCTCGTCACTGTGTCCTTGTCCACTAACAGCTCCTCTGGCGTGGGAGTCGATCCGATTCGACCGTGTTGGGCATCGCTCGAGTGCTGTCGCCTGTCGGGGATCGAGCAGAGGGGGGCAGGAGGTGGCGCGCTATGCGGTTTCTAGCGGTGCTATGCCACGACTGGTGCCACGGAAGAGGAATTAGTTCTTCGTTGTCGAAGGGTGAACCCGGCCAATGTGGATTGATTGTCCTGCTTGTTCTGGATTTGTTTTGCGCCTATACGGGTAGTCGGGAAAAGTTCTGGACCTCAGCGCGCCGCCAGCAAATGAGTGCAGTTGATAAGGCTTGCAAGGCTCCGTCGCCGGGTGGTCCAGGCTCCACATGTTCGTCTCTTGAGCGGAGTGCGCCCGGTCCGAGTCCCGTGCTGTGCGAGCTGTGCTCCCGTCCGAATGTGGGGTTCGCTTAACAGCTGTCCCCGCCCCGCTGTTAGAGCACAAATGGGACACAAATGTACCCCGCCAGCCCACTGTGACTTCTGGCGTTTGCCAAACCAACACAAGAACCGCGAATTGCGACCACTTGAGGTGCCGACGTCAGGCCGGTTGGTGTCGACTTGTCGCAAACCTTCAATCCGCATTCCTGTGACCGAAAACACCTCTTCCTGTTCTCAGACCACGGCCATATCCTAGACTCCTTCCGATACCGAACCGAATCCGTTTGCAAGTTGTGGAACCCGTCGCCGGCGTATAACCACCACCCCCGCGATGCCCTCCCTACCCGACCCCAGCAATGGCGGAAACCGAAGCAGTCCGCTGCTCTGGCGCATCCTGAAATTCTTCCTTCGGCCCTTTCGCGGCCCCATCGATCGCATCCGTCGTGCTTCTCGCGCTGCCGCATACCCCATCGAAGGCATCTACTACTTTTTGCGCCATCCCGAGTTCTATCCCGTGTTCCTAGGCCGTCTACTCCCGTTGTCCATCATCTCGTTCCTGGTGTATCTGATCCTCTTTACCTTTGCCTTCATCCCCCAGCTCCTGTTCTTGATGATCTTCCAGGGTAAGGCGGGAGCGTGGTTCAATGCGATAGTGCTCGTGCTTGGAGAGGGCCATGTGGTGATTCAGGCTCTGTTTGAGGGCTTCTTTGTCGACGAGGCCCAAGTGGATATCTTTGACGTAGGTTAAGTTGGGCTTCTTGATCTGGAAGGCGGGAAAAGGTTGCTAACCTTTGGACTAAAACAGGCAACGCTAATCAACCATGGTCTGACCGATCTCGTCGCGCCCCATCGTCTGCTCTTCCCGGATGCGCCCACTTCTGTCAAGATGTTGGGCAAGCCGACCACCAAGGCCGAGTTCCAACCTTTCAGCCTGAAACAAATCATCGAGCTGATCGTATTTCTCCCGCTCAACCTGATACCGTACGGTGGCACCGTTGCCTTTCTCATGATTACCGGTTCTCGATACGGAAAGCTGTCGCATCACAGATGGTTCCAGTTGCGAGGGTTGAGCAAGGAGGAGATGAAGAGGGAACAAAGCTACTGGTCGTGGGAGTACACCTGGTTTGGAACAATAGCGATGGTCCTCCAGCTGATACCCGTCCTGAGCTTCTTCTTCCTCTTGACTACCAGCGCTGGAGCCGCGTTGTGGGTGACAAAACTGGAGGAGAGGTCGCGGGTCAGAGTTGGACGGCCCGTCACTGCCAACGACCAGGCGGCTCGAAACCAGCCAGACGAGCCTGTCTACCATGATGGTATCTACCATGACGATCCGGTATAGATCATGGACTGGCGCAAGGAACAGGCGTATCGCTTAGTATATTCCTTTCCCCTGGTCAGCGAATGCCTTGTTTTGCTCTTAGGTGCCCAAACTTCATCACTAGAAGACAACTCTAGCCTATTCAGTCAATGTCACATCATTCTGTACTCATACTGGACAGTCTGGTCTAATACATGTCCGCCACTGCTGTCTCGTAAGGCACTTCGCCTGAGGTTTTCACGCTCCAGACACTGTGTTGGCAAGTATGGATAACACCAAGTTCAACAGACCCGGGAAGAAGGGAAAGCATAACCACTCACCAGTGCATTCCAGGTTCCAGGTTGCCACAGCACCAACCCCATTCTTCATACGTACCTCCTTGGTCTGGACACCATTCAGTCGTCCCTCTCTGTTTCTGTATCAACGGTCTACTTTCCCTCCAGGAAGAACGCAGCTGGCGTGGAGTTGCCGCAAGTTGTTTACAAATTCGATTCAGAGCAGAAATCCGGAAATGATGGGTTTCATCAAATGCTGCGAGAACCTTCCCGATAAAGTTCGATTGACGTGAACTGAATCAGGAAACTGCCAAAAAGAGAACAGTTGCCGCAGTGAGCATTTGGGGCAATATCGTGACAGAGTCTTGGACTTGGTGTGCGGAAGGAGAGACGGCCCGGGTCAAGGCAGGAAAGGACGCCGGTCGGAGGTTCATTAGGTTTCCGAGTCCATCGCAGGGGGCAGTCTTCCACGCGAGGAGAGCGCTCCTCAGCATGAGTGTTGCAACTCCCGTCGGGGAAGCCTGCCCGTCAGCTCCCACTCCGAAACTTCACCTTGGTTCGGTTGGGGACGAATCACGATGGGAAGTGCGGCCTCCTTCCACTCCTGCCGGTTGGAGGTGCAGTGGACGAGGGTGACTTCATTGCTGCTCCACTGCAAGTCAGTGTGTCCAATCTCCGTCCTCGATGGTGTTGACCATCACGCGAAGACTTTGCAAGCGGGAAGGAGCGATATGCTGAGGAAAGGACAGAGAAGTTCGGGTGTATATTCTCAGTCCCGAATCTCGATGGCCAAGTCCTCTCGCAGATAGAAGTGGCAGTTGAAGGAAGGAACGTCTCTCTTCATGATCTCATGGACCAGTCCCAGCCCTCCGGTCATTGAGGTCCCTTGAGCTCCTTCCATGCCAATCAAGCACATCATCTCCTCATTTCCCACCGCATCCTGGAAGAGATTTCATGGCATGAAGACCTTCCCACTTGGTCGACTCTCGCACGATTGATGTCCATGCTTGCCTCCTCTGTCTCCCACAATGCACAATCTCCCACTTCCACCACAACACCTTCCTCCCCAACACCATGAACACCAACCGCGGAGGAAGTCGATATGCTGCTCGTCCCCGACCTCTCGTCATCTGCTTGAATGTTGGGAGACGAGGTTGGCCCTCCAGATGGCCTACATAAGACCGCCGTTCCCCTCCCCTTGTCGTTCTCTGACTTCATCTCATCCTTCTCCCTCAACTCGATTTCTCTCTTCACCTTGTTGATCTCGGCATCATCAGATCTCCCGCCACTTTCTTGCCTTTTGGCGTTTCTCTTCTGGCATCACGCTCATTATCACCTACTTTGTGTCCAAATTGTTATCTTCCCTTCGTCACCTTGAGAAGCAAGATCACCACTTCGGCATCCACTTGCTGACACCAAGATGCGTCTCAACGCGTCTTTGGGCGTGCTCTCGGGCATAGCCTGGACAACATCCGGTGCTGTTGTCCCTCGCAAGTGAGCCTTCCTCCTCCCTTCTCCATCTGATCCCATTGTCTGTTTTCTTGTTGCTGACTTGTCTCTTCCACAGCCTCGATTACAACATCGACACAACTTGCACGAGCACCGAGACTGCCCAAGTCACTGTCTTCATCACTGTCCCCGGTGGCAACTCTCCGACTGCTGCTGCCCCAGCTGGTTCGGTCTTCACTCTCACGGCTCCTGTTGGCGGTTCTGATCCTGGTGCCGGATCTCCCGGGTCATTCGGTTCACCTTCTGGTTCTGACAATGGTCTTCTTTCCTCCACCTGCACCACTGAGTCTTCCCCCTTCGGTTCCCCCTTCGGCTCTGCTGGCACTCTCGAACCTGTCACCATCGCTGTCACGGCTCTCTCTACTCCCATGAGCACGGTCACCATCCCAGTATCGACCATCACCATCAACACCCCTGGCGCTGGTTCTGATGCTGGCAACAACGGCAACGGTAACTCTCCCGGTTCAATTGTCACAGTCACTGCTCCTCAAGCATCTCCCAGCCCAGCTTTCCCAGGGTATCCAGGTTCCGGCATCACAGTCACCATCCCCGGCGGCTCGGGCTCGGGCTCGGGCTCCGGTTCCTCTCCAGCAGGAGTCACTGTGACTGTCCCTCAAATATCTGGGCAGGCCGGTGAAGTCCTCACTCTCACAATACCAGAAGGTCCCAACCAGTCGGCCACTGTCGTGCTCACTGTCACCATTCCCAACGTTGCAGGCAGTCCTGGGTCATGGTCTACCATCGTCTCAGCTCCTGGCCTCGATGGCGCGACTTCTGGTCCGCTTGTCACTGTCATTGGCGGTCCATCGGCTGGTCCACAGGTGCCAACCAACTTGCCAGTGCCTGGAAGTCTCCTTTCTTTGACATGCACCGACGCGCTCACACCTGTGGCTGGTGGCTCCGGCAACACTGGTTCCGGCAACACCATTACTGTCCCTTTGCCTGAGATCACCTCAATTGAAGGGGGCAAGGAGTCCTACCCACCATTCTTCGGCAGTCTGAATCCTCTCACAATCACTTACACGATTCCTGCCGAGCCTGGCATGTCCACTCCTCTTGTCGAGACACTCACTGTGACACCCAACCTCCCTTACCCATCTGGTGATCCGGGCTCCTCATACGGCGCGACTGATCTGACTATCCCACTTGGTCCTTTTGGCGCTTCCAGCTCTGCCCCTGTTGGGTATTCATCAGGTCTCACCTTGGTGACATACACCGTCCCCGCTGATGGCAACTCTCCTGGTTACACTGGCGTCTTCACCTTGACACCTGGTGCCGGCTCGTCTCCCGGCCAAGGCGGTCAGAATGGCGGCTCACCCGTCACTGTCACTGTTCCCGAGGCCACTCAGCCCGGTCAGAACGGCGGATCATCAGGCGAAACCGGCTACCCTCCTTATGGCGGCTCTGCTGCTTCTGCAGGCAATGGATCACCCGACACTTTCACTTTGACTGTTCCCCAAGCTAGCGCTCCCACTCAGTCTTTCCCTGGTCAGGGTGCTGGTCAGTCTGGCTTCGGCTCCGGTAACCAAGCTCCCACAGTCACGCTCACGGTTCCCGCCGGCAGCACTCCGGGTTCAGGCTCGGGTGGCCAAGGCAGCGGTCCTGGTTACAACAACGGCCAGTCGACACTTTTGACTCTGACAATTCCTGGAGCGAACTCTGATGGCCAATCTAGCCTTTTGACTGTCACTGTTCCAGCTGGTTCTGGTTTCCCCATTGGCGGTTCTCCTTCTGCACCCTACAACGGCCCCTCGGGTCCAGTCACCGTCACAGCTTTCCCCTCTCCCGGTGCCTCTGGTTCTGGAAGCAGCCCGTCTGGCTCAGGCGACGATGATCAGTCAACTTGCCTGACTCTCACGCTTACTGGAGCCAACGGCCAGCCGAGTCTTGTCACTGTCACCGTTCCAGTTGTCTCGGCGTTCCCCAATGGTGGTTCTGCTTCGGCACCTTACAATGGCCCTTCGGGTCCGGTCACCGTCACAGTTCCACCGACTCCTGACGCCTCTGGTCTCGTCCCCGGAAGCGGCTCCTCTGGCTCAGGCGATGATGATCAGTCGACTTGCTTGACCCTCACGCTCACGGGAGCCAATGGCCAGCCCAGCCTTGTCACTGTCACGGTTCCCGTATCGGACTATCCCTCTGGCGCTTCGCCTTCTGCCGTTGACAGCAATGGTCCGTCCGGTGTCGTCACTGTTGTCGTTCCCGAGACCACCGGTTCCAGCGGTTCTTCCTCCGGAAGCGGCCCATACGGCTCTGGTGGCAATGGTCCATCTGGTGTCTTGACCGTTACTATTCCTAACAACTCCGGTTCCGGCTCTGGTTCGTCTGCAAGCGATCCTTACGGCTACGGCGGCGGCAGTGATCAGCCTGGCGTGGTTACCGTTACGGGACCTGCTGGTTCTCCATCTGATGCTGCTGGGTCTCCCGTCGTTGTCACTTACACCGTTCCTGCTGGACCAGGCGAGACCGAGTCTTCCTATGCCGTCACATACACCCTTCAGCCATCATCAGGATCTGGCTCAGGATCTGGTTCTGGATCTGGCTCATCTCCTTCAGTCAGCGGAATCCCTGCTGGTTATGGAAGTGGTGGCAGCAACCCATTCGGATCTGGTTCCAACCCCACTGATTCATCTGGCGGATTTTCTTCTGTCACCATCACTCTCGGGCCGTCTGATGGGTTCCCTACGCCCATGGTTGTCACATACACTCCTGGTGTTACTGGATACCCGTCTGGTTCTTCGCCCACACCTTCCGAGGTTATCGTTTCCGAGTCAGGAACTCTCTTTACCATCACGCTTCCTGCATCTGGGTCCTTGCCTTCCGCAACCTCGCCTGCCTCATCGGAGATTGTCGTTTCTGAGTTTGGGACTTTGTTCACCATCACGGTTCCTGCAACGGCTCCGGCCGCTCAGCCCACTGTTGCCACCGGTTCTGCCATTGTCCCCGGATACGGCTCTGGTGCTGGTTCTGGGGCTGGTTTTCTTCCCAGTGGCCTTACGGTCTACACCATCACTCCCACTTCTGGTTCACCGTATGTTGTCACTGTTCCTGTCGGCGGCGGCTCTGGCTCTAGCCCTTCCAATGTCTTGACTATCACTGAGGGTCCGTCCCCCACTGGCTCTGGAACAGGGTCTGGATCTGGAAGCTCGCCTGGCAATGGCGAGTTCACTATCACCATTGATGGCACACCGGTAGTTGTTCCTCTTCCTCGGAGCAACCCAGGCGCCAACCCCGCCACCGGTTCCGGTCTCGTGACTGTTACCGAGGGAGGCAATGGCTTGCCCACTCCTGCAGCTGGCACAGTGCTCACTCTCACGTTGTCTGGTACTCCTGTCGCCATCACGGTTCCTGCCAGTGGCAACACGGCTCCTGCCGGCCAGGGAGGCATTCTGACTGTGACCGAGGGATTGCCTTCTGGCTCACCATCGATCGTTACTGTTCCGGCTGGCGCTGGAGGTATCACTGCACAGCCTTCTGCGACCCCATACGGCGGCTCTTTCCCCGGTGGAGAAGTCATCACTGTGACTGGGCCTGATGGGTATCCTACTGTTCTCACGATCCCTGGCGGTGGCAACCCAGCAGCCACTCAGAATGGCCCATCCAATGTCTTGACCGTCACTGAGCAACTTCCTTCCAACACTCCTGGTCAGAATGGCTCCGGTGGATCGGTCATCACTGTCGCTGGACCTGATGGCTCACCCATCGTTGTCACCATCCCCTCCGGCGGCGACTCGGGAACTTCGGCGCCCGTGTCTGGTCTTGGAACGGCTTTCACCCTCACCTTGACTCCTGGCAACGGCGGCATTGGCGGCTCTGGCCCGACTGCTGGTGTTCCTGGCATCTTGACCGTCACCCAACTTGCCCCCACGGCGACTGGAGGAGTCCAGCCCGGTGCCGGTGGACCTGGCTCTGCTTTTACCATCACTTTGTCTCCTGGCTCCGGCTCTCCTGGCTCGGGCTTCCCTGGCTCAGGCAGTGGATCTCAGGGCAACGGACCTCAGGGCTACGGCTCACCCAACTCTATCGGTCCCGTCTTGACCATCACTGAGGGTGGTGCTGCTCCTACCGGAGGTACCCAGCCTGGTGGAAATGGCGCCGGCAATGCTTTTACGGTCACTTTGTCGCCTGGCAACGGGCAAGGCAGTGGACCCCAAGGCTCAGGACAAGGCAACGGTCCTCAGGGTAGCGGTCAGGGTAAAGGTCCCCAAGGTTATGGTTCGCCCAACTTCCCCGGCAACGGCCAAGGCTCCGGACAGGGCAGCGGTCCTCAAGGCAATGGACAAGGCAGCGGCGGACCTGGCTCTGCTTTCACCGTCACCTTGTCTCCTGGCTCTGGATCTCCTGGCTCCGGCAGTGGGTCTCAGGGCAACGGTCCTCAGGGCTATGGCTCACCAAACTCCGGCCTCGGTCCCATCTTGACTATCACTGAGTCACCTTCTGGGGCTGCCGGTGGTCTGCAACCCGGTGCGACTGGCTTTGCCACTGCCCTCACCCTCACCATCCCATCGGGCTCTGGCAACGGTCCCTCTGGTTCAGGCAATGGTCCCTTCGGCTCAGACAACGGACCCTTCGGTTCTGGTAACGGACCTTCGGGCTCCGACAATGGGCCCTTTGTCACTCAGGGAGGAGCTGGAGCGGCTCAACCTACCGGCCCTGTCTTGACCGTCTCGGAGGTTGTCCTCTCGGAAACCATCCCCATCGGCTCTGGTCTTTACTCGGTCGTTGCATTCACCACCACTCTCGGCGCCGGCTCAGGCTCTGGCTCGGGTTCTGGTCATGCCTCTGGCCCAAGCATTGTCACCATCGATCCCAACGGTTCCGGCAACGGTCTCAACTCTCCATCTGCGATTGGCGGTGGTGCTTTTGCGACTACTTTGACTCTGGCACAGCCCTCTGCTGTGATTGCGACGGCACCTGCTCAGGGTCCTCAAGTCCTCACTGTTCTGCCTTCAGTCGTCACTGTTCTGCCTTCGATCTTCACTATCTGGCCTCAGAACACGCTGGTCACCACCACCTCGTGCACAACCAGCAATGGCGGTGCCTTCTTTGACCCCGGTCAGAATGGCGGCTTTGGTCCCTCTGTCGTTACCATGTGGCCGACGTACTCGATTGACACCACTTGCACCGAGTCCTCGACCAGCTATATCTCCGCCAGCGCTGTTGCACCCGCCTCGTCCCCCGAATCGTCCACTGTGTTGATGTTGAGCAGCTCAACCTTGGCTGTCATCAGCTCGGAGCCTTCTCAACCATCACCCAGCGACTCATCCACCGTCCTGATGCTGAGCAGTTCCACCCTTGCTGTGATTAGCTCGGCGGCCGCGACTCCCTCTGCCGTTGCTCCGGAGCCCGTCAGCACTGCATCCGACGAACAGGCCATCCCGACACTGACAGCTGAGTCTCCCAGCTCTTCTGAAGAGGGTCAAGCCATTCCCACGCTGACTGCCGAGCCCGCTGAACCTACCAGTGCCTCCGGCGGTGACCAACCTATTGAGCCTACCAACTCCTCCGGCGGTGACCAGAGCATTCCCGTGGTGACTCCTGAGCCCTCCAGCTCTTCGGATGAGCAGGCGATTCCCACGTTGTCGTTTGAGGCCCCGTCCGAGTCCTCTGCTGGTGAAGAGGTTCCTCCTCCCCAGACCGAGTTTGGCCTTGGTCACATTCACCCGCGTGCTGCGCATATTACCGTTTCCGCTATCTCACTGAGCGCCTCTACCGCATCTGTTCCCGCCGATGTCACTGTCGCGCCTTCGGCCATTCCCACTCCTTCCTCGGTAGCCCCAGTCCCGGCTTCTACGGCATCGGTTGCATGCGGCTCACTTGGCGATCGTGGTGGTTACACCTTCAGGGTAAGTCTGTCCTTTACTCTTTCTCTCCAGTTCAAGATTACTAACCTTTCCTCCAGTTTGATGACATTCCCGCTCCTGCGACAACAAACGACGATACGAACAGTGCCATGATTGTTCGCCATCAGCCTGTTCCTCGCCCTTATCACCGCTTCTTGTTCTCGGATGACTTCCGCGTTATTCCTCCGCCTCAGTCTCGCTTTGTCCCGTCCTCTGGGTCTCAGATGGTTCAATACGATGGCGCATCCAAGAACGTTGCACAGATCGGCCTCGCCCAGCTTCGCAACAACCCTTGCTTCCGCTTCGACTTCCTCGGCGTCAGCCTTGGTTGCAACTCGACTGCTGAGCCATGCATCTTCAACGTCAAGGGCATTCAGTGGAACGGTATCCGTGATGTGATCCAGGCGAACAAGACCTTTGTCGTTGGCGCTTGCAAGAACACCGACAGCTGCGGTCTCAGCCATCAGATCTTGGATTCCGCTGCTGCGCTGCCATTCACCAACTTGACTGCAGTCAACATCACCTTGACGGTCGCCGGCAAGCCTGTGACCTGGTGGGCTGATGACTTGCAGGTCGCCTGGACGGAGAATGACTGCACCACTGCTGCATGCCGGGCGCTGGTCCCAAACACCGTCTCTACTCCCCAGAAGCCTTGGGGTGTTTCTGAGGAAGTGAAGGCGAAGGGTCTTCCTTGGTCTATCCGTCGCTGAAGGACTAAGATGTCTGCTTCACGACAAGTCTTGATGTTGATTTTGAGCGGTTTTTTCACTCTTTCGTTTCATTTGTCCCGCTTGGGAATTGTGTTAATATGTCGAATACCATTTGCATGTTTTTACGACTTGTTGTTCCACCCTCGGGAGGAGGTGACAGTCGTGGGATTTCTTGGTGAATTGGTGGTCAGATAGAATTGTGTTTACAAAAAGGGTTGATCTTTACAGCGTGGTCATGTATTGAGAGGTGTGGAAGAGTCGAGTCGATGAGGAGTCGGAATCTTCAAAGTAATAGGGGAGCAGATCTGTCACTCTCTGTACAATTTTGGCCATATTCTCACTGACAGCTATAATTCAACTTGTTGTCGTGGGAAACTTTCTGCCGCTGTGTTTCATGTCGTTGCTCGCAGTGATTGCATGTCTTGACGCACTCCAATTCACTATCTTCGGATGGTTCAGGACGACAAACGGCGTCATTGACTCCATGTCCAATCATGGATCATATTCCGTCGTCGGAGAAGCCTTGCATCAAACGCCCAGCAACTCAACCTTGGACAGTCACGATCAATTTTCCATCATCCCTGAAGTCCAAGTCTGTACCTCATCACTGACCTCGCCGAGGAATAGCATGGTCCATACACAGGTACGTTTATATCATGTCCATCTTTCTGCCTCATGCAAGAACATCCATCTACCCGTTTTCAATCAAGGATCTGGTCCAGAAACCTGTAAATATCTCAACATGTCAACCCATGCCATTGAACGGAAACCCATTCCTTCGCCCTCGAGTAGTGAGGTCCGTCTAGGCGGCGTCGACCTACTCCCCGGTCTGCGCCAACAAGCATGCATCTCCCGCCTCGAATGCCAAGCCTTCTATAACTTCCTTTCCCCCGCCGACAAAGAACAGTTCCTCGTCGAACAGATCCCCATTTTCGCTGTTCGAATACATGCACTTGCAAGCAGAACGGAGGAATGCAATGTGAGAGTTCCGTGCGTGCAGGTTCTTGACACCAAGATTGGTATAGGCGGCGGGAAAGATGGAAAGGAAATGGTGAGATGGGAAAGGGGGGAGAAGGATGGACCGCCTTGTTGGAGGGATCTGGCGCTGGGAGCGGGGATTTTGGGGTGGGTTAGGAGACGGAGGGGGGTTTATAAGAGGCCTGGACTGGAGGGGAGGAGGGCGATGGAGGATGGGGTGGGTGGGAAGGTGGGGAGTGAGCAGGTGGCTCTTTGSGAGGATTTACCGGGGGGGTTGAAGGGGGTGGTGGAGAGGCCGGAGGGGAGTGGGGATGAGGTTGGGGAGGGGGGACTGGAAGAAGTGGAGGGATCGGGGGATGGTGAAGGTATTGAGGAGGGTGGGCTGGGAGAGGGCACGGGCGTGGAGGTGGGGGATCAGGATAGGAGTGAGGGTGGGAGTGGGACTGGGCGAGGGAAGGGGATAGAAGATGGAAGAGGAGTGGGGAGAGGGTTGGGCAGAAGGTCAAGGAAGCCGGGCTTCTTGACGTTGTGGCATGAGATGTTGAGAAGGGACGATGTGGTTTTGAGGAAGAAGGAGGAGTTGGTGAAAATGATGAGGGAGGGGAGGGAGAGAATGGAGAGGGGGGAGTGTAGATGGTGTGGGGAGAGAGATGCGGGACTGGAGAGAAGACCGGGAGGGTGGTTGAGGAGGTTGAGGGGAAGGTAGAAGTTGTCTCGGGGTACGGCAAGGCATCGGTCACGTTCGTTGAGAAGTTGAGGTCGCAGGCCGGCTGGTTGACAACCTGAGGGGGGCACGGCAGAAAGAATGCTATTGTCTGCCTGAGTGTGAATGAGGTAGGTGATGCATTGACGATGTTCTTTGTTGGATGATCAACATGAATGGGTCAAGGAACAAAGACTGTTTGTTTGGATGTTCTATTTGAGGAACGGGTAGCGGGATGAATGTTGAACAATGAAGGCTATGTCCGTGACCGCAGGTTTGCTTTGCCATTTCGGTCGGAGGCAGTAGAAGTCAAAAGCACCGATTCCTCTTCTGTTTCCCTTGCTGCATCTCTGGTTTTGAACGGCATATTGTTTTCTGTGGAAGAACAGTCCTGAAAGCCGAGAAGTTCACCGACGAAAATGTCCCGCCGATACCCCGACAAGAAGTACTACGACAACGACCGCGGTCTACCGCCTAGACCAGCGCGTTCACAAAGAGATCAACCGGACGCCGACAACCGTAGAGAACGAGACTACGCGCCGTCGAGAAATTCCTCAAGTTCAAACTATAGCTCATCATCGAGGAACCCCCCGGACAGACGCAACCCTCCGCCGAGATCAGACTATGGCGGATCGAGAAATGACCGTCGAAGATCCAGATCGCCGCCTTACCCGCGAAGAAATAACCAAATCATCAAAAACCACCAACCAGGCGGCCTAAGGTCTGGGCGGTTATCGCCACCACCGAGAGAAAGACAAGGTGAAAACAACAACTCCAGGTCTGGCAGGACGTCCCCAGCTCCAAGTTCGAGCAGCGGAAGCCGGACCCCTGCACCAGCAAGGACAGCACAGCCATCCCGAGCTCCTTCTCGAGCTCCTTCTAGGGCTCCGTCCCCTGTTCGAGCACCGCCACCAGTTCCAGCTCCGGCCCCAGCTCCTCACCCAGCGCCAGCTCCTCGCCCAGCGCAAGCCTCCAAGCCCAAGGGATTTCCAGCCCCAAAAACCAAGAATACCAGGAACACATTTCACTTCCTCGAGCTTTCCCTCGTCTCAGATGCCATCATCCACGATTCGCACATCCTCCAGGATCTCGGAAAATGCATGGATGAGTGCGAGAGGGAAGATCCAAACACGCCTTGGGAGGAGCAGGAAAAGGGGAAGGCATTTCTCAAGTGGTTTGGGGAGTATAGGAGCTCAGTGACGACGCTTAGGCCGGTTGTTCCGGGGGCGAATTTTGGGAATCAGGTGGTGAGTATACTCCAGTCCATTGGTAAGAGAGATTGGGTGATGGGAGGTTGGAATGGGGCACTGAAAAGAGAAGAGTTGAAGCGGGATAAGAGCTGACAATCGAGACAAACAGATGCGAGACCACGCCTTGCTAGCGATGAAGGATATGATCAAGAAGCAGTTAACGAGGAAGAAGTTGTTTACCGAATTGTATCCATCGCCGGCAAAAGAGGGTGAAGGGAAGAAAGATGATGCAGGCAAGAAAGACGTTGACGCCAAAAAAGACAGCGAAGCCAAAGACAAAACCCAAAAAGAACCCAAACCCACAATCGACGTCTCAACAGACGTAATCTGCCTCCTCCGCCCCCCTCCCTCCAAACGCTCCCAGTACATAACCTTCGCACCCTACCACCTCCCCTCCCCCTCCAACATATTAATTACCACCTCCCCCGCCCTCACCAACCTCGCGGGTTCCCATCCACTCACACTCTCCTCTGCTCTCCCCGTCCTCCACGGACTCAAACGCATCGCCTTCCTCTGGGATTCTGCCGCACCCGCCAAAGGCCCCGGTCCTTTGCCCGCCGACCTCGCGTTTTTGTATCCAGATAACTTTCCCAGCTTGGAAACGATATACATCCTGCATCCGGAGATCAGACCTAGGAGTGAGTGGTTTTGGGTCCCTCCGGAATGCGATACGTTTCGGGGCGGGGAGGAGCAAGGGAGTGAGGCGTTGTTTGTGGAGGTTCGGGAGGCGGATTTGGAGAGGGAGAAGGGGAGTATATGGGAGGTTTTGGGGGAGGAGAATGGTGGGGGTAATGGGAAGAGGGATGTCTGGGGGAGGGGAGGGGAGGTGAAGGTTAGTGAGGGGGTGAGGGATGCGTTGAGGGAGGTTAAGGTTTTGGAGGGGTTGTATGCTTCTGGGGAAGGGACGGAGGGGAAGGGGAGGGTGAAAGTGAAGTTGATGGGTTGTATTCCTATTAAGACTTGAGAAGGGCAATTTACCTGGTGGGGAGAATACAAGATGGGAAGTTGATTTGGATGGAACAGGGGGGAAGGGGCGCGGGTGAGCTTTAAGCTCTGGACTTGAAAGAAAGACGCAAAGGAGCCAACAGTGAAATAATGTGACTCCTTCGATATAAAGAATTGAACATGCATAGACGTCGTTATCCTCGTACCATGCCCTATGTACATGATTTCATTGCATCTACCTCCAGTGACCCCATCCAATGACTGGCTTTGCCTCCCCAACCGCACCTTCCGCTCAAGAATCAAGACCCTCACTGAATGGCGATCTTGCACGAGATGGAGCCAAACTTGGTCTGCAGCACAATCATATCATGGTCATAGTCAAAGTTCGCCCTCGTCGTATCCACCAGCTTCGCCCTAGGAATGACATGAAACGCCATCAAAGCAGCCATGATATACACCTCGCAGTATGCCAGACTATCAACACGTTAGCATCCAGTCATGGCATCAACTTCCAGGAAACGAGCAACTTACCTCTCACCAATACAAGCCCTTCCATGTCCCGACTTGCCAAACGACAGCAAATTCTTCTGCAACTTATAATCCGGCTTCCCATCCTCCAACAGCCACCGTTCCGGCAAGAACTCATCCGGGCAAGGGAACAGCTCCTCATCCCAATGCTGAATCATGCTGGTCATGCCGACGGGGGTGCCTCTGGGTATGACCCATTCTTTGTTACTGCCATTGTTGCTTTTGTCTTTGAACACCAAGTCCTCGGTCCTAGCCACTCGTGCGCTCCGGTGCGAAACACCCGGCATCATCCGCAGCGCTTCGTGCACCACGGCCCACATGTACGGCTTCTGTTCGAGTTCTGTCCACTTGATGGTCTCTGGGTTTAGGGGGGCCAAGTCTTGCATCAATCTGGCGTAGACATCTGGTTTGGCGAGGAGCCAGAAGGTGATGGTCGTCAGAATCGCCGCGGTTGTTTCGGTGCCGGCTAGAAGGAAATTGAACCCTTCCCCTGAGAGCCAGTACATCTCGTCTCCTGTCAAATTCTTCTTGCCGTTTTCGCTCATACCGCGAATCAATTCCGCAAAGACACCGCCTTTGCCATCTTTTGCGTCAGACCCAAGCGCCTTCTGGATGAACTCCGGGATCAAGACTTCCATCACATGCAACACCCTCTTCACATCCTCGCCCATCAAATTCATCCTCGCCAGAAAGGGAAGCGCAGCAGCGCTCTTGCGCATCAACCCGTTATGTCTCATCCCGTACGCCGCGCGCATGAAGCTGCTGGTCCAAGTAGCGAAGTTAGGTTCCCACGTGCCCTCCTGATCCACGAACCCCAAACTCTCACCGAAGGCATACTGCGCGATGACATCGGCAGTAAAACAGTTGAACGCTTCCTTGACATCTTGCACCTCCCCTTTTTCCCCCTTACCAATTCCAGTACCAATACGCAGAAGTTTATCAACCACCCTCCTCCCATGATCCGTCACCTCCCCCTCAAGCAATAACATCTGACTCCTCGAAAAGAACTTGGATAAAGGAGCGCGCTTAAGACGGTGCAGCTCGTGGGAGACGGTGGAAAACCCGGTGACGGAGACGGGACCCGCGCCGCCTGTGTTGAGCTGGTGTTGGGATTTGTCGCGGATGCGGAGGGAGGAGGAGGAGGGGTAGATTTCGTCGGCGAAGGCAGGGTGGGAGACGTGGAGTTCGTGGGGGGAGATGCGGATTATGGGGCCTAGAGGTGGGAGGGAGGTGTCAGTTTTTGTGTGTTGCAAGATGCAAGATGCAAGGTGCAGAGAGTAGGTACCTCTAGGGGGGTAGAGATGAGGAAGAAGCCTGGCTGGAAAGGCCACTGCGTGAGAGGTCTAGGTATACTTAGACTTGGAGCTTCTTTTCTTCCATCCTTCTCGTCTAGATCATCAAAGAAGTCATAAACTCACCATATCTCCCATGCATCTCCCGAATCTTATTCGTATACTGTCCCTGCAGAATCCAATCATACCAAGCCTCATAGAGGAAAGTTGCCGCGGCAATCTTGGGTCCAGGAAACTTGTAAAGAGGGTGAAAGGGAGAAATGTTGTAAAGAGCCAACAGAACGCGGTAGCCGAGCCAGATGAGAAAGAGGTTGAGGACCGAGGAGGGCGAGAGGATGGTCTTGAGGCTGAGAGGCGTCGTGGTTGATTGGTTGAGGAGTGAGTCGGCCACGATGGAGGACTCGCTGTTGAAGTCCATGATGATGGTGTCTGCCGCCATATTGGACATAGGTTGACGGTAAGACTGAAGGATTTACTCGAGGAGGAGAAGTTTGAGAGAAACACTACTTCCTTCAAGAGAAGGACAGGGAGAGAGGACAACCAGATGGCTTTGTACTTCTCCCATAATTTTCCCCTTCTTTTCCTCGTCCCTTCCCTTCCTCTCTTATCGATACCCCAGAACCTCACCCCGACAGTAAACCGGTGATCGACATAAACTCCCCTCTTTGAACCTCTGAGAAGCTCTTACAACTCCATTCCCAATGTACCATAAGCACTTATTTACAACCCCAGAAAACTCCACTATAAGGCTACTTCTAACGGAGGCTAAGCCCTCGCCCCTGTAGCCCGGGGGTCCAAGACTCGAAAAACAGCAGGCAACCGCAAAAGGGTAAAAGGCCATTGGGTGCCGAGACATGCGAATTGCATGCCTCTACCGGGGAAGCACGAAATCGGTAGCGACATAGTGCGGATTCCCTCCTCACCTAGTGTAACCATAGGCACCCACAATTAATAGGCTGAAGTTGTTGCTAAATGAGGTACTATTTTGTCGCACTCCTAATTGACCCACCTCTCGCTACTCGTTAGGGATTTTGTATCCCTACCGAATATTAAGACTAGGGGCCAAAACCACCTTTCTTCGATATTAATATCGGCGCGAACCCTTTGCACCCGCTTTATTCAATCGTACTCCGAATACAAAGGCAAGAACAGTTGAAAGAAGCTTTGAGAAAAAGCATCAAAAAGAAAGCGAAATCCTAACGGTGATTTTGGTCAAAATATCCCTATTTTAATCTGGAGACTTTGGCTTGTGGTTGCACTAGGTGAGGAAGGAATCTGCACTAGCTCGCTACCGATTTCGGGGGAAGCAGGAAAGTTTCCAAAACTGCTCCGCCGTTGAAAGAACCTTATTTCTGATTGCATTCCATTTCTGGAGCCGGGGATGTTGTGCAAATACCGAACTGTTAGGTTCTTCAAACATAACGGATTAACAGTTGGGGGCTAGTGAAACCTGGCACTTGGTGGTTCGCGAATCGTTCGAGACTGGAGGCGAATTGGCATGCAAGAAACCCGGCATCTATTGACTGCAGAGTGGTGGTATCGCGGCCGCCCTGCGTATGACTTGGCTGCGACCGTTTGACCTCTTGGACCTCTTGGAGAGAACGGTGAATTCTCCAGCGACATGGAACTTTGAGCGAAGCGAACGAAGTCTCTTCCCGGGGGTGCCATCAGAGGTAAGCATGGATTGTGAAAGTGGAAAGCACATCATGCCGTGGGGAAATCAGCTAGGAAGGAGGAACAAGGGGGAAGAAGTTCACTGCTGCACTGAACGTGGCGAACGTCCAGATCTCGAACTGGGAGCTCATCCGGGTAACATAGCAGACAGGAGCTTGCAAGGATGTGGTGGAAGGCTGGAAGGCTTGGAAGAGACAGCTGACAATCCCAGCAATCCCAGCCGTTCCCAGATCCCCCTTTCTAATGAGTAGCAACCTCCCTCACGCTCGCCCTATGCACCCTCGCCAACCACGTTTTGGCCATGTACGCCCTCACCCTCTTCCCCCCGACCATAAGCCCAACAAGCGCCAAATTATTCGCCAACAACAACCCGCCAAAGACTCCCGCAATCATCACCGCGTACCCATTCTCCACCACCCAATCCAACAACTTCAGCCCCATCCCAAAGCTGATCGCCTGCTTTCCCAGATTCATCGCAATCAACATTTCAGAGATATTACTCGTATAACTATCAATCGAGTACGCCAGCGTAAACGTAAAGTAGAAATACCCCGAGAACGTCGTCATCGCGGATCCAACAAAGTAAGTAAACCAGTGCAGGTTCCGCTCGGCCGCGAACCCAAAGACGACGAGCCCCGCAGGGCCGATGAGCATCACGGGGAGCATCACGCCCAGTCGCATCTCGGCTTCGCGGATGCCGCCGTTGCGGCGGG
>RANY01000327.1:0-34767 GCA_009805235.1 Neurospora pannonica FGSC 7221
CACCGCCTCCGCCAACCAAACCCTCAACGCCATCATGGGCGGCTTCGGTCGCAAGAAGGGCAAGTCCTACTCGTGGATGAACGCCGGCGCCGGCGGCGGTGGTGGAGGCGGTTCAGGCGCTAGTACGCCCCGCACGTCTTTGGGCGGCGATGGCATGTCTACGCCAGCCGGCAAGGGCGGAGCGGCGGCGGCGGCGGATAACAAACCGCAGCAGTTGACCTCAGAAAACCAGAAGAATAGGTTGGGCATGTGGAGAGAGAATGGTGACCAGGGAAAGAATATCCAGCTGAGAGATTGGTTGGCGGCGCTGGAGATGGATGGGATTGAAGTGAGGGCTATTCAGGAAGCGTATACCAGGCTTGATGAACCGCCGAGGACGAAGGTGGATGAGGTTAAGTAGGGCTTACTTCAGCGTACCCAGAGTCAGGCGAGAAACCCTAAGAGGGGAGGGAGATCGAGCGTGGTGGAGTCTAGACGAGAGATGGCTAGGGGGAGGCGGTAAGGGGGTTGAACTGGTGTACATATATGAAAAGGAAAGGGGGGGAGTTGGCGGACGGATTGTGAACTAAGATGGTGTTGGTGATGTTGCTATGAAGGAGGGGGGGGATATGGTAGATTGGAGCCGCTATCTAGTGGGCGCGGTCGCTTCATCGTTTGAGAGCACAAGGTGGAGGTTACCTAAGAGCTAAGGTACCTCTATCAACTCTCTCGCTGTCAGCAGGGAGCGGAGGACTGAAGTCCTTATAAAACAATCATATTGAGTATCCATATGGCATCCCTCTCCACTATCACCAGCCACCGGCGTTAAGGTACGATAGTTGGAGGTAGACGCTTACGTCGAACCCAAAAACGCTGGCGTTCGTGGAATCAGAACTTGAGGAGTAATCACATATGCTTCAAACCGTGACATCTTTCCTGCTTCTTTCTCCTGATTCTCCTGATACTTGCTACACAGTACAGTATTACTAGTGCACGCCGTTGTCACAACCTCAGTATCTACTACCTAGACTCGTCACCTTCTATTCCCCCTTCCCGTCGCGCTTCTCGTCCGAGTGGTCCCTTGGTCCCTTGGTCGAGTCAGCCGGTTCAGTTCAGTTCGTGTCTACTTTAGCCCTATCATAGAGGTACGTAGGAACGTTCATAGGTACCTAGATACACTACGAGACTACTACCTACCTACCTACCTACTCGTCAGGACTGAATGGAATCGTCTTCTGACCTCATGCGCTAGCGACTTGCCTCTTCCCCGCCGTTACGTACATTGCACTGGTTTTCTGGTTCCTCTTCTTTTTTTCACCCTTTTTTTTTTCCTTTTGTGCTTGTGTGTGTTCGTGTGTGCGTGTGTAAAAGTTGGTTTGCATGCGCTTGTATATTGCAAGTTACCTATTCGACTACTGGGCAAACTTTCATTCATGAAAACTGGATAGACACTCAGTGTAATCATCATGGTATGGTGCTTGAATGAATGACCGTGTTTCCAGTGTTCGACTAGCTGGCGACGTGTTTTTTTTTTTTTTTTTTTCCCCAAACAGTTGTAAGGAAACGAAGACACTTTAACTTGTCTCGATTTGTTTTCTCCCTTTCAACGCTGATGGATATCTTCGCTTTTTTCCCCTTGGTCCCCCCTTCTTTCTTCCTTTCAACCTCTCTCTTCTCTTCCTGTCCTTAACTGTACTTTTGTTTCAACGAAGTGGTAACATAGGGTTTCCGTAGTGGCGTATCTTTAGCTTTGTGGCATTGGAAACCTTGTTATAATTATGCTCTTGTGTCCCGGGCGGCAGGTAGGTAGGTAGGCGAGAACCCCCCCACTTCGCGTACTCTCCCTCCGGTAACCTAGTTCGCCTGGCTAGTTGCCGTTCCGTCGACCTTCTCGGCCGCCGGCCGGTAAACACCCTCGGTACAGACCCCAAGACACCCACCCCGACATTCACTTTTTTTATCCATCTGTCCACACAACTTCACAAGAATCCCTTCCAGGCTCCCAGCCGAGTTTGATGCGGGCATCCGAAGGCATCCCGAAGTCTTATCCGGGCGATATTCGACGTCCCCTTGGCAAGCACGGCAAGACAACACAGCCCTACACCATGCCTACACTAAGGACACCATCACGGTCATGGTGACGGCCACGGAGCTAAATGCAACATGGCGCCAACATATACATATAAAGGTGGTACCCGTTGGGGAGGTGGAAGGAAGAAGCCCCTCCTTCAAGCGATCTGCCATCGAGCACCAGGTTCGATCGAGTGGTTCCTTGTGGACTGTGGTTGGCCTCAAAACTTGGGACCTGGTGTCTGCTCGCTCATCGGGCCAGCCCTTTCTCCACGGCCGCGCTCAACGCTCCCTCGAGAAACAACCGATCAATCTCCCTCGCCACCGTCTCATTATCTGCCTTCAACGCCAGCACAAACTGATTCTTGGTCTCCTCATCCCAAACCCACTTATTCGACCCGCCCCTCTCATCCACCCAATTCCGCCCATACCCGTACCGCTCATCATACTTGAACAGCTCCCCCAATCCATCAATGGCATACAACACCGCCACCGGATCCCAACTCGGTCTAGCCTCCCCATAAGCATAATACCCATAAGCTCGACCGACTGGATCCCCCTTTGGCCCCTTCTTCACTAACTGCACGCCCGTTAGGACGTTCCCGCCAACTTCATCACCGATGTACACCACCCTGCCCTTCCACCCATCTCTTTGGGGTGTAGGCCAGTTATTGATGACATTCGCCGTCCCCTTTG
This sequence comes from Neurospora pannonica FGSC 7221, assembly GCA_009805235.1. Taxonomy (NCBI): domain Eukaryota; kingdom Fungi; phylum Ascomycota; class Sordariomycetes; order Sordariales; family Sordariaceae; genus Neurospora; species Neurospora pannonica. The sequence continues at coordinate 2,746 of RANY01000327.1, forward strand.
GCCCCAGTCCTAGCCCGCGTCCGCCGTTGTGATGAGGTGAGTCGGGGTCGGAACCGAAGAAGTTCCAACTTCTTCCCTTTGGATAACGACCCCCCATGACTACCAACTCTGCTACCTTCTGCGAAATCAACTGGCGCCCGGTTAATGAGGAAAAAGAATCAGGCTCAGAGTCGAGGAGAAGCGACAGGTTATCAAGAAACCCTATCGAAGCGATAGTGACGCTCTCATCATCCGCTTCACTGAGTAGCTTTCGGTAAAGCGAGACAGCCGACCAAGCATCCTCCGCTTGTCCCCACGGTATGCTTGGTCCCTCCTCTCCTTTGACATGATCGGGCGAAGAAGGGGAGCCGAACTGGTAGGCAATCTTGGAAGCAAATTCCCCTAGATGCCAGTACACCACGTCGAGAAATGTGGTATTGGGAAGGGGTGTTACAGTGCCGTCGCTGGTGGGATGGCGGAACACGCCGATGGGGATGATGGCCTTATTACGAGAATGGGTGGTGTAGTAAGACACTATGGCGGAGGCGGCGAGGACGGAGTAGGTGGAGGGTTTGTTCACCAGGACGCCGAGGAGGTTGGTGTGGGGGGAGGTGGATGCTAAGAGGAGGGCGCCGGCGTCGCTGTTGTTAGTTTGTTAGCCAGAGTGGGAGTTGGGGAGAAGGGGGGAATGGGTGTGGAGGAAGGGGAGGGAGAAACTTACTCGACGTCGCTGAAGAGGTCGGTGTCAATTATCAGGTTCTTTTTGGGTTTTTGGTCTTGGGAGATGACGATTTCTGCCGAGCCGAGGGCCGCAGTGAGGGCTGAGAGTGAGGGCGTCATGATTGATGAGATGGGTCGGATGTCATCATTGGGAGGTGCTGATCAAGCTTTTAAATTCGCGCGGATGTATCTTGGGCCGACGCCTTTCGTTGTTGTCAAGGATACAACAACCAACGACGTGCATGTTGGTCGCGAACAGTCTTGAATGGCCTCCCGTTGGATGGTTGAACTCACTTTTCTCGAAGTTTGCTTCAATATTATCGTCGTGTTTGCTGGAAGTAAGTGAGGGGTTGCAAGGTTAGTGGCAGGCCCTAGGCGAACTAACATTCGAGTGCGACCTGTTATGCAGCGCAGGTTGCTCTAACAGATTTGGCCGACAAACAGCGCTAGTTCTGTTAGGCACACAGAAACCTGCCATCACTAACAGCGCTCTGCGCACGTGCCCGGAGAGCAATTGTTTGGCATCTTCCACACGCAAGACACTCGCAAGACACTCGACGACAAAAGACGTGACATAAAAGTTTTGGGTAAGTTGAAGGTCCCAACAAACTGGCCTTTCTATGGTTTACTTAATTTTCCAGTTCAAAAGTGGTTACTAACCAAAAGTGTACCAAGTCCGTCTTTCTATCCAACACCTTCACAACTCACTTGCGCAACCCATACCTCTAGCTATCTAAACCTTTTCACTTCCCACTTCATGTTTCCCCCACCCCCATTCCTATCACCAACCCTCACCACCATACCCACGCCCCCTTCCATACTCATACCCTCCCTGCGCCGCATCCGTCTCCCCCCTCTCCCCCCTCGCTACCTCTCCCCTGCCTTGTACCCCAAACGGTCCAGCCCTAACCCACTCCCCAACCTCATAAGCCAACTGTTTCTCCGCCTCACCACTCAACTCCTCCGCTGCCTCCATCTGTCCACCATGTCCAGACGGAACAACAACCCTAACAACAATCAACCTCTCCCCCTTCACTTCCACTCCAACCGCCGGGGCCCATCCCTCCATCATCATCAGCTCCTCCTCCGTCACCGGCTTCACATACACCGTCAGATCCGGCCCCACGATCCCTCGCCACAGAGTAGCCATCCATTGCCAGTGATCTACGGGAGCGTAGGCGTCGGCGATGGGGATGGTGCAGGCGAAGCGGTCAGAGTAGGTGAGGGAGTAGCCGAGGGGGAGGAGGGCGATGGGGAGTTTGGGGAGTTTGGGGAGTTTTTGGCCAGTAGAGGAGGGGGAGTGGGAGGGTTGTCTGGATGAGTGTCTGGAGGGGTGATGGGAGGAGGGTGGTAATGGGGTTGAAGAGCGGGAAGGGGAGGAGGATGAGGGAGAGAAATAAGGGGTGGTAACGAATTTGGTCAGTTCCGAGGCTTTGTGATGCCAGGAGAGCATGAGGTCGAGGTAGCGGGGGAAGGGGTTTTTGTTTGTGGAAGGGAGGGGAGGGGAGGAGGAGGTGGTGAGGCTTCCATTCGGGGAGTGGGAAGAGGAGCGGTCTTTTTCGTTGTTGGATTTGGGTGACGAACCGGCTACGATGACGGTGTCGCCCATTTCGACGTCCTCGCCATCCTTCTTTCCTTCCTCTTTCTCACTATCCTTCTTCTCCCCCTCCCCAACCCAAACATCCCCTTCCCCAACCCAAGCTCGAACCTCACAATCTCCCAACTCCACCAACGCCCTCTCTACTGCTTTTCCAACCACCCGCAACAACTCTTTATTTGGCCCTTCAACAGCAATGATCGGCCCTCTCGTCGTCACTATCTGCGGCTGCTCCTGCGCTGAATCACCCTCGGCCTCTGACATGTTATCGATGTTATCAGCCACGGCACCGTAAGCAGGCAACTCCCGCCCAATCCGCCGAAGCACAGACGCTTTTCGAACGTAGTCGATGCTCATAACCATCGCTTCTACTGATTTCTGGCGCTGTTGGGCTTCGAGAAGGGCGAGTTGCCTTTTGGTGTTGCTGCTGGGGTCAGAGGTTTGAGATGGGTGGTGTGGAAGGGTGGTAGTGATACTACGTTCCCTGTTGTCCCTTGCTGTTGCAGCTGAAGATGGGTCACTCCTCTGAATCTGCTGTTGTTCTCTTTGCCCATGATGCAGTGTTGCCCATGAGGGATGAACGGAGGTGGGTGGTTGTGGTGGTGGATGAGGGTGAGCTCCCTGATGATAACTCGCAGGGAAAGAACCAGCAGTGGGTGTGTTCCCTGCTGTACCTGGTCCCGCTAACCGCGGGTACGGCGACGACGAAGAAGCAGATCTAGGATCGCGATGATCACCGGGGTAAGTTATCCCCAACCCTATGCCGCCGCCACCGCCAGCGGAAAGGATACCAGGACCGGCACCAGCTCCAGAAGACGAAGACCCAGATTCTGGAGAATTAGGCGGCAAATGAGCCAAGTGCGTCTGTAACGGCGGCAGACGAAGAGATGGGTCAAAGACCGAATCATCATTTCTCATGCGTACCGGACTGAGGCCGGAGCGGGGACCGGGCGCTGGATGTTGTTGACCATGATGGTAGCTACCACTAGAGCCAGGAACAGAAAGTGTAGGAGGCCGAGGAGGCGGGGCCATGGTATTTGACAATGGACTCYGTCCGCGTCCTGAAGGTGCAAGGGATGCAGGACCGAAAAGTGCAGCGGTAGAAGTTGGTGGGCCGGCTGGTGCGGGAGCGAAGCCTGGTGTGGGTGGAAGACTTCCTGAGCCGCCGCCGCCGCCGCCGCCAATGGCTCCAGAGGGAGTAGGAGGTGGTGGAGGCGGGTAATGATGCAATGGGACTTGTTTATGGCCATGATTGTGTCCATGTCCTAGTGGTGTAGGAGACATCGGGTTCTGCTGATGGTAATGCGAAGGTGGGCGGACGGCGTATTGACCACCTACACTGGGGTGTCGACTGCTACTTCCGTAAGGGGTAGTAGGCGAGGGAAGAGCATATTCACGCTCAGGCCGGTAAGGCATCGATGCCGAATCATACCGCCTGCGCTTTGATCCGGTGCCAGTAGGTGTAGAATCATCATACTCCTGCGGCATGTCATAAAGCGGGTGAGCAGGATATTGCTGGTGATGGGAAGGTGTCGGGTAATGGTACGTCTGACTGTGGTGATAATCTCTGCTCGGGTAAGCTTGGTATCCGCCCTGGGAGGATACAGACGCTCGATGGTCTCTGTACCCTCCATACTGCTGTCCATAGTGCTGCCCGCGAGACGACGACGACGAAGCATGATGCTCCATACCTCCCCTTAAAGTATCCATCCCCGCGCCGAACGCCGACTGTCCACCACCACTCCTTCCCTCACCCACGTGCATGGCGCTCTTCGCACTCCCAATCCCACTCGCCGCCGCAAAAGGCGTCGAAGGCGTCCTAGGCGTAGCGATATACCGCCCCCCACAATTCGGGCACCTACCCGGATGTTCTGTCCCAGCTCCTACCCCTCTGCCTGCACCTGCACCAATCCCTCCACCAATCCCTCCACCAATCCCACCTCCAATAATCCCACCAGGACCACCAGGGGTAGTAGGACTAGTCCTATTACTCCCAATCCCTATCCCCCCACCAACAACACTATTCTTATTCCCCCTCCTAGGCTGGTACTTATACTCGGGGTACTTGCGCTGGTGATGCAGTTTCTCTTCCTCGGCTAGCTGCTTCCACTCTTCCTTGTGCAAGTCCGATTCGGCGCGCCACTTCTCGCCGATGATCTTGGAGATTTCGGGGTTGGCGAGTCCGGGGTTTTCGGCGACGACGCGGGCTTGGTGGTGTTGCCGGTAGAGGATGAATGCTGTGTGTGAAAAAGGGGGGGTGGTTAGTGGGTGGTAGTTATGGTGAGAGAAGAGGAAAGAGGAAGAGGGGAGGGGAGCCGCGGCTTTATGTGGCCCGTCTTTTGATGTCTCTTTGAGATGATATGATTCCAACGGGAAGCCGAAGAAGGGATACAGCCAACGCCGGGTGGTAGGTGGATTCCAACAAGAAGTAGAAGAAAAGGGGGCATGGGTAACAAGGGTGTGTTCAAACTGAACAATGACACACCAGCAGGCCAACAAACTCCGACCGCCATATTCTACTTCCATCTCACAATGAGATTTTTCCCATACCAATACCTACTGCCAAAGGGAAAGTATATGATAGAAAAGGAAAAGGAGTGCTTACCATTCCTAGGCCTAGGAACCTTCGGCGCAGGCGTGCACAAACAGATTAAATCCCTCTGCGGCGGCGGACCTCCTCCAGCATGCTGCCCACCAGTATGTCCAGACTGACCACTTCTTGCACCTCCACCCTGCCCCAACGACGACGACCCTCCCCCAGATCCCACCGAGATATTATCCAGCTCTGTTGTCGCTGATCCTGCCGCTCCTCTTCCTTGAACGGGACTCGCACTATCGCCGTCGTTGCTTTTGCCACTTCCGGCCTGTGTAGATTCCGCTGCGGTGGTGGCAGCGGACCTGGTAGACCTCCCGACACCAACGGCAGAAGCGGCGCCCAGGTCTATGCTCAGCCGCTTTTTTTGTGAGGATAGGTCGGGTGTGATGAGGCTGGCTGCTCGTTTGCGAGTTAGGGGGCCCCTTAACCTGTCTTGCGTTTGGGGTTGTCGGTGGGAGGCATCGGTGGAAGAAGGGTGTTGAACAGCTAGGGAGGAGTCCGTGTAGGAGCTGGAGCCGGGGTGGGATGTTGGGTTGGAGCTGGGGTTATGTAAATGTGAAGAGCGAGTATGAGGGTAATGGTGGGCGTGGGCGTGTTGAGCATGAGGTTGAGGGTAGTTGGAGTGGCTGGGATGTTGATGTTGGTGAGAGACGGGCGAGGTGGGAGTAGTGGTATTTGACGAGTGCCTGCTGCTACTTGAAGACGACGAGGCAGCGGTAGCAGTGAGGCCGGTGCCAGTGGTGGTTATTGTCGAAGTCATCTTTTTGCCCGTGTTCTTCTTTCCTTTGTCTCTGTCCTCAGCTGCCTCACCTGCTTTAGAAGCAGCGGCTGCGGCGCGAGTGATTCGTCCTTTCGTGGTAGCAGTTGTCGGCGCCGTCGTTGTTGAGACAGAAGTGGAAGTGGAAGCGGATAAAGATGATGAAGACCGACGAGTGTTCGTGTTTCTAAGCGAGTGATTATGCTGTGTCTGTGTCTGGTTCTTTTGTTGCCAATTGTTCTGGGTCTGGGTCCCAGTCTGATGCGGGTGAGACGTATGAGTAGTAGAAGAAGTGACGAGTCCAAGACCGACGTCTGTCATTTTTCTTCCCTGCCCGGGGTTGCGGGGAGTCGTTACTCGTTCCTTTATTCGTTGGCCTCCTTTTTTTGTGGACAAGATGTCTCGCTCGCTGGCTTGCTCCAGTCACAATCCCCCTTCTGTTTTAATATCTGTCTCTTGTTTTCCGTCTCACTTGTCTCCCCTTGTGTTGTCTGGTTGTCACTTCTCGTTTCTCTGTTCCTCCTTCCCGGCTCAGGATGTGAGAGAAAACACAAAAGGGGGCGAGTACCCGTCCCAAATGTGGAGTCTCCCAAAAAGTTCCCAACGAACGGCTCCAACGGCGTCAGAACCAACGGAGACAGAAGACACGGGCTGTCGGTAGGCGAGGAGACGGGCGAACAAGAAGGAAACAGCCCGCCTGCAAGTCTGTGCTGTACAACCCGTTGCTCACAAACGACGAGACAAGAGTGAGTGTGCGTGTGCTGACGACAGTCGACAGTCGACAGGTTGAATGGGTATGGTAACCCGGTCCAGTCTCTCTTCCCGCTCCGCTCAGGACGTTGGTCCTCAGGATGTCCAATGTCTAACGTGTAATGCGTAATCCTTCCCGACGGACGACGGACGGGAGGAGGGAAATAATGGTGAATGGGTATGTATGACAAGACGAAGGAAGCTTTACAGAACAAGTAGTTGGAAGAATAATGCCAAAGTGCAAAGTGCAACGCAACAAGAGAGAAAAGCGGAAGACAAGATAACAATGGGGAGGGGGGAAGGGAGAGACAAGGGACCGAGAACGTGGTATGTGGTATGTGAAGAATCGTACTTGTTGTCTGTCGTTGGTAGTCGGTCGGTGCCAGCCGGGGATGGATGGACGGTCACGAATTTGCGAATCCGGAACAAGGCAAGGCAAGGCGAGGGGGCACACAGAACAGAGAAAAAGGAAGAATGAATAGGGTGAGGACCGGGAAGACACGCACCACCAACAGAGGAAGGGAAGGGCAGGGAAGATGGGAAGAGATGATCATGGTTCTTGTTTGGATTGTTCCGTCAACTTCCTTTGTTGCGATATAGTACCTTGGCAAAACAAGGCAAGGCAGGATGGACTAACAAACCACCACCCCCCCTCCATCACCGGATCCCCGGGTTCTGTGCTGTAACAATGATCCCTTGCTATGCAAATGGGACCATATCCCTCCTGCTTTCGATTGGAAGTATACAAACCGAGATTCACCATGTCAATGTGTATTGAACCAAACCGGCATCATGTTGCAAGTGGGAGTGGAAGATAGGAGATGGGAGATGGGAGGGGCCAGCAGTACCAGTACCGCAGTACCGGAGGCAAATTCGGAGGACAAGGGGGAGAGCAGAAACCGGAGTGCGGAGTGCGGAGTGCGGAGGTAAGCGATCCTGACAAAACGGAACGGGATGGACGAGATAACCAGGGACACCGTGAGTTGTGGGTGTTGGGAGTGTCTCGGGAATGTACCGAGCGGACCCAAAGGTTGAGTGGTGCAGGTCCGCAACATATGGAAATTCTTTGTCCAGCGTTTGCAACCACGCACTGCGAAGAAACAAATTCCGTTCGCAGTCAGAGTCCGGTCTGTTGAGTGGAAGTGGAAGACCATGAATGGCAGGGAAGAAGAAGAATGGCACACAACACACATACACCGGGACCCAGTGCCCAGTTTTGCAGAACAGACAATTGAGCGGTAGAAGGGAAGGGAAGGGCTTGCTTGATTCGTACAATAAGCCAGTCATGGATGGGCAGCAGTCCAGCAAATCCAGCAAATCCATTCAGGCGCCCGCCAGCCTCCCTCCAAGAAACAAGACCAAACATTCGCAGTTCCAGGCGCATATGAAATGCTTAACAATGCCAACTGTTATGGCCGTTGCGTTGTGCCATCAAAAACCATCAAAGGAATGCGGGCCAACCGCGCTCGCTCGGGCAACTGGAATGCTGAAGCAAGCTGGCAAGCTGGGAAGGACAAAGGCACAAAGACCATGTCCGCGCCGAATTTGGTCTAGCATTCCGCACGCTTCCCGCATTCCGCATTCCCTTGCTTGCCCTTTTGTCAATTTGCATTGTTGTTGTGAGGGTTGCTGTGCCTCTTTCTTCTTCTTCTTCTCCCTTGTCAATTGTGGATTGTGGATGGGTGATGTTCCCCATTCACAGGACCATAATGCCGAACCGTGAAATGATGGAAATGAGTGAGGAGGAGGACGAGGAGGAAAAAAAAGATTGAAGGATGGTTTGGTTTTCCTATTTTCCCACTTCTGCCCAGTATTTTCAAAACTTGGGTATGTAACGGAGATGACCCGCGTCAAGAACCGTCCGAAAAATGAAACCCGCAAACGCGAAGAACCGACCATAAACCCGATCTTTTCCTGGTGACATTAGGACTTATAAAAAAAAATAAAAAAAAAAAAAAAAAAAAAAAAAAGTGAACAGATACAAGAAAAACAAAAAACGCAGCGCCAACTCCAGTAGTACCATTAAACGCAGAAAAAAAATCTCTTTTTTAAACCCAGCCGACCTGTTTAAAACAACACACCCTGGCTCCCTGTTGTGCTCATCTATCAAATTCTTGTTTAATAATCAGTTGAGATATGACGAGTGACGTTACGGACCGTGGAAAAAACAACAACAACAACAACAACTGATCAACAAATAAAGTTCTTGCCGTCCTCGCTGCTTAGTAGGGCGGCGCTGCGGCGGGCGTCGAGGAAGAGGTCCTCGCACTCGGCGACATCCTGGACGTCGATCTCGTTGCGACCATTAACCTTGGCCAGAATGCTGTTGTGTGCGTCAGTTATATGTAACAGTGGACTTGTTTCATCACCCCAGAACAAACACTTTCAAGAAAGACACGTACCTTGCAGGAGTCAATAGCTGGAGGCAGTATCTGAGCGAGATGCGCACACCGTGCTCCGCAATCTTGTCGATGGCGGCCTCTGTGATCTTGACGCCCTCGGTTGTCGAACGGATCTTGACGATTCTCTTGATCTCCTCGGGGTCATAGGCGGTGGTGGGGATGATGAGCAGGCGGCTGAGGAAGTCGGGGGGGATGCCGTGGGCGGCAACGAGATCCTCTGCACCGCGGATGCCGGTCATGCCCCGGTTCGAGGCCAGCACGACAATGGGCGAGATGGGCGACTCCAGCGCTTTGTTCAGGTAGGTGAAGCACTCAACATCCAGCATGTGGGCCTGTCAAGCAGCTCTTTGTTAGCCAGCCCATCGAATCAAATGGTGATTGTTTCAGCCCGCGCCCACCGCCTGAGAGAGCAAACATACCTCGTCAATAAACAGCACGCCAGGGACCAGCTCGGCCACACCCTGGTCAATGTACTTGCTGACCACCTTGTTGATCTCGGAGCGCAGCTTGTCGGTGATCTCGGTCATCTTGGGCTTCATCAGCTGGCCCATCATGGACATGATGTCCTGGCCGCCCTGGGGACGGGCGTTGGCCACATCGAGGTCGTGCAGCGACACATCTTGCACAATCTCCTTCTTCTTGTGCACCTCGCCCTTGGGGATGGGCACGTACTCCTCGGCCTCGAGATCGAACTCGGTGGCGTAGGCGTCGGAGCGGCCGACGCGCTTGCAGGCGCCCGTGTTGGCCTCGATGTAGATGACGTCGCCGACCGTGACCCTCTCCTTCTGGATGGCCTCGTAGATGCTGGGGTCGAGGCGCAGCTTCTTCTGGCCCTTGGCGCTCTTGAGCCCTATCAGGAGCGTGGTGATGGTCTTGCCGTAGCCGCCGAGCGGGTTCTCCGCCTCCTCGGGCGTCAACTCGGTCACCTCGCCCTCGTACACCTCCTTGGTCTCGCGCACCTTGAGCCCGATGGCGCGCCGGAAGTTCTCCATGAGCACCTCGGTCTTCTTGACTTCGGTCGAGTAGATTTCGCTGCCGGTGATGGGGCAGAAGGGGATCTTGGTGCCGAGTTCCTGGCTGATGGCGAGGGCGAGCGCAGTCTTGCCTGTGCCGGGGCCGCCCGCTAGCAGGACTCCCCTACCGGCCATCTTGTGTGCCTTGATGAGGTCGACGACAACACCGCATGCCTCGCGCGCCGTGGTCTGGCCGACGAAGCCCGAAGCCTGCTTCTYTGCGATCCCCTGGGAGTTGAGGCCGAGGCCCTTGATGTGGGTGTGGGCGGCCGTGCGATTGTCGCGGCTGTTGCCCTTGACCTCGCTGATTTGCACCATGTCTGCGCTCGTTCGGGTCCTTTTTGGTGGTTGTCTAGTAGTTCGGTTCGGAAGAGGTAATCGAAGCTGTCGCGTAGTAATCGGTGACGGTATTCGGTGTTGTCGAGCAAAAGATTTGGGCTGGTCGTCGAGGTTGGGAAGTTTTGGTTTGGAGAAAGTGACGGCACGAATGTTATCGAAGCGAGCCGCTGAAAGTGTTAGTGTTTAGGTGTGTTTTTGGTGCAATCTCCTAACAGCAGGTGGGAGGTTTGAGAAGCTCCAGAAGCTTCAAAATTCCACAGCGGGCAGGTTCGCCAAAGACGCGCCGCCAATGGTCAACCGCGCTAGCATTGAAAGCATCATGGTCCGTGCACCAGAGCTTGCCTCTCGGTGAGCCACGGTGAGCTTTCAACTTCTGCTAACTTTCAAGGTGAGAACTCCTCACCTACCCCTTTTCTGTGTTTTGTAGCAACAACAACACATCAGTCGACAGCAATGCTAATACGGTGTGCTGTAAAGGTATCATCATGTTTCAAGAGGGATTTTTTACTTCTTCGAGATCCTTGATACACCCATTATCTATGTCCAACACTCCCACGCCAACTCTTCCTTTTCTGATACTGATAACTTGACCATCATGACAACGTTAACTTCGTTCATAAACAATGTAGTACTAAGCATATTCATCATCACAGCTCGCTCGCTTGCTCAACTTCCCGTAACCACTTCCCATCATCAAACAACAGCAGCCAACCTCCCCTGCAAACTCTCCCACTCCCTACTCCCCACAATCTGCACCCTCCTCCCACCACCATGCCCAACCTTCCCTTCCATACCCGGCAATCTAATCTGCAACTTCGCCGCCGCCGTCCTCCTCACCATCCTCTTGGCCTCCTCCTCCCTCTCCGCCTTCTTACTTCCCGGTGCACCATCCAACTCCCTAACCCGTTCCTTAACACTCCCCTCCCACTCCTTCAACGCCTCCCAATCCTCCATCTGCTTCGCCACCCACCATCCCGGCGTCGTCTTCGCCGGTCTCCACTTGAGTCTATCCTCCGCCTTCTCCGGCAGACTACCCAAGTCGAACACCTTGGCGTTGCTGACGAGCTTGACCAACTCCCCAAGCACGGCCTTTCCTTCCTTCTTGACGAGCTGCTTCCGCTGTTCTTGCACCGGTGGCTTCTTCTTGACCAGCGGCTCGGCAAGCCATTCGTAGTCGCCCTGCTCCTTGAGTCTTGCCCTGCGTGAGTCCTCGCGCAAGTACCGGACAGCGGCCTGGAGGGCTTCAATTTCCTTCTTGAGGGCGTCCATTTCGCGCGCGGTAGCCACGGCACGCTCGGCGCTGGCTTTGTTGTCGACGCCAACGCCGGAGCCATCGGCCACAACGACGCGCGACTCGGAAGCGATCTTCTTCCACTTGTCTCTGTCGCTCTCCAAAGCTTTGAGTTCGCGATCCTGCTTCTCCATGTCCTCCTGCAGCTGTTGGGCCTCCTTCTTGGCGGCTTGCAGGTCGGCTTCCAAGTCGACGATGCGCGCGGCCTTGGCGTTGGCGTCGCGCATACGGGATTCGAGCGTCTCGATCTTGACTTGCGCTGTGGAGAGCATCTCCTCGCGCACGGCGATGGAGCGGCGCGCCTCGGCGATGTCGTCCCGCAAGCGACGGAGTTCGTCGTCGATGTCGGGAGCAACGGTCTTGGCGGCCTTGAGCTCGGCGGAGCGAAGGATCCAGGGCGCGGGAGTGCGGTCGAATTCTTGCGTCTGCGCGAGGTCGGAGGCCAGGGAGGCGAGGTCGGAGATGGTGGAGGTGGCATTGCGCAGGTGGGAGAGGTAGGTGTTGAAGAGGTCTGACTCCGGAGAGGAGGCGGTGGGGGAAGAGGCTTGCGCGGAGCGCTGGATGCTAGATTGCACTTCCATGTAGTTGTACGGCTCAGTGCGGCCTTCTTCGTGAAGGAAGGCGTGCAGGTCGAGGCCGATCTGGCGAGCCATGTTGGCCAAGTCGCGCGTGGCGGCTTCGGACTGCTCGAAGGCTTCGAGGGTATCCGGCGTGAGGGAGAGGGAACGTGTCTTGAGGTCCTCGAGCGCGCGGACGGTTTTGCCGGCAATAACCTTCGCGCTGCGTGTCTGGGAGACAACAGCTTCAGCACGCTTGGAGAAGTACTGAGCGAGCTCGTCATCTTCACCGCTGGGGGGGATGACGCGCTGGACCATGCCCTTGAGCGAGTTGAAGGAATTGGCAGCCGATTCAAGGTGACTCTGCATGAGCAGGGCCCTCATGTGAACATCATCGGCGAAGCTCTCAAGGTCGTTAGAGATGTGGACCTCGCTGAGATGGGTCATGAGAGCAATGGTGCGCTTGAGCTCGTCCGCGCATTGCTTCTCCTTGAGATCATCACGCCTCAAGCCATCAATCCAGCCGTTAAGAGCACGCTCAACAGGCTCCAGCTCGTACAAGGCGCCCTCATACCTGGAAAACTGCTCCAGAGAGCAGTGGCTGATGGCATTGACGAAGCGGTCGCACATGGCCGACACCCAGGTGAGCTTGTCAATAGCGTCGCACCCGTCAAAGATGTCGTCTTCATGGCCGGGGTGTGGTTGCCCATTGACGCGCTCTTTGATGAAGCCGTTCAACAAGTTGGCCTTAAACGCCAGACGCTTGAACCTGAGCAGAGCTAGGACAGAGTCGCGATCAGACTGGTAAGTGTCAGGCAAGAACAGCTTCACGATCTCAAGATGTTGCTCAGCCTCCTGGGCCTCCATGCGCCGCAACTCAAGATCAATAGTCTTGACTTGAGCCTTGGAGGCCGAGATCTGTAGCTTCATGTTGAGATCCAACATGGCACGTGAGCGGCTGTTGAGCTGCTCAGACTCGTTCTCAGTGACAGCATGCGAAGCACGCATGTCCTCCAAATCGCTTTGCAAGCTCGTAACCAACTCCCTGAACCTGGAAAGGGTGTACTCCATGTCCTCCAAGCTCTCCCTCTGCAGGTTGGCCTGGCGGAACTGCTCGGCGATGACGGCGTCCTTCAAGTCGATTTCCTCCTGCATCTCCTTTTCGTTCTGGACATGGTTGATCTCCAGTTCGTCATTGATCTCCTTTAGACTCTCAAGGTCATCAATGACGGCCCTGAGCTCCTTGATCTCCTCGGACTGGTTCATGGTCTGCTCAGTAAGCGACTCGATGATCTCCTCGGCCCCAAGAGCGTTATTAAGCTGCTCTCTGAGGTCCTCGACGATCGCTTCAGTCTGTGCCAACTTCTCCTTGGCGGTCGTGTGTTGCTCCTTGATGGTCTCAAACTCCCGTAGATCCTCCTCCATGCTTTTGATCTGATCTCTCAGCTCCTCCTCCTGTTGCTGCGTGATGTCACGTAGACGAATCAGAGCCTCGCGCAACCGCTCATTATTCCTTTCCATCTGTAACCAACCAGTGCTCGCCCGTTCTTCTGGCGACATACCAGTAGTGAACTCCGAGTTCTCCTCACGGAGGACCTCTACTTCCAGCTCGAGTTCTTCGTTCTTCTGCTTGAGCGCATCCAGTTCCACCTTGAGCACCTCTGCTGTCTCTTCCGCCATTTCACGGTCGAGTGTGGCAAGCTCCATGGCTGTGTCATGCTCTGCCTGCATCTCTTCGACATTGTAAAGTCTCGTTTCCGCTTCCTTCAATTGCCGTTTCAGGTCCTGGATTTCCTGTTGTTGCGGCTGGTACTTGATCTGCAACGTTTGGATGATTCTTTCGAACTTGTCGCGCTCCGCCTTGACCTTCTCCAGACTGTTGAGCTTCTCGCGATCCTCCATGCGCTTCTTCTCCAACACCTTCAGCTTCGCCTTGAGATCTTCAATCTCCTTGTTCATAATCGCAGTGTTCGTAATCGAGGACCTCGGTGTTATCGTGCTCGCTTTCAGGTTCGGCGAAGTCCCGCCAGGGGAAGTACCACCACCATTTCCAGCACCGGGGGCGGTGAGCTTTTCCAGAGCGGCCGTCTTCTGATGAACAGGACTAGTGGGCATAGAAGAGGTCGACAGGTCTTCATCACTACTGCGAGGCGAGGCACTACCCCTCTTGACACCGGACTTTCCTATCGAAGACACCGAGCCGGTCGATTCTCTGGGGTCGGGGAGGCGGTTTGTAGACGACCTCGCGGATATGGATGCTCTACCGCCCACCGTCCTCGTGGCGCCTATCGAAGGTCTGGTACCGACAGAGGATACGGAAACGTTCCTAGTTGTTCGCGAACCCGGATTCGGCGGTGGCCCCATCGAGGGTCGACTCGTACTAAGAGAGGGACGCGTTCGAGTGGTGGCTCCGGCTGGCTTGGTGGTTGTGGATGGTGTTCCGGTGCGCGAAGGGGCGCCGCTGGACGAAGCTGTGGCGAGCTGTTTCGTAGGTGACCTCGTAGGAGACTGGAGGAATCCCGTGTTAGCTGTAGGTGATCTCCAAGCAAACGGAGAGAAGCTGTTTGTCTGGTACTGTACTGACCCTCGCGACGCTCGTGCTCGAGGTACGATTTGGGCGCGGACCCGGACTAGGGCTCGGCGCATTCAAGCTCATCCTCTTTGCAAGACCGGTGTCTGCAGGGGCGGGCCTCCGGGTGGTAGACGTGCTAAGGCTCGTGGGCCTGGTGTTGACGGACCTCTTGAAGGTCGACGTCGGGGGCTGGGCGATGACATTGAAGGTGGTCGGCCTCACGAACATGCCGTAGCCCATCTCGCAGTTGAAGTAGCGCTCGCCCTGGACACTGCCGTCATTCTTGCCCGAGGGCTCGTCGAGCTCGATGCCGACCCAGGTGCCGGGCGCGAATGCGGTCTCGCCGACATAGCGGACAAAGGCGGTCCTCCCGGAGCCATCGGCCAGTTCGATCTTTTGTCCTACTGCTACTCCTAGCTCGGACATGTTGTTGGGTAGAGGGCACCGCTGGGGCGCATTGCTGGTGAGGAGTTGTTTTGTTGTTGTGGTGTCGGACAGGAAGGGAAGCCGATGCGGATGGGGTGCCCAGTCGTCGTCGTTGTTGTTGTGATGCTCGGGATCCACTCGTGATGATAGACCCCTGGCTTGCTAGTGCGCGCTGATGCTTCTCCTGTTTTGGTGGTGGGTGCCCTACAAACCATGTGAAAACCCCACTGAAGAACGTCGTGACAGCGCAAATAAGGGTACCAAGGCACCAATTGCAGTGAAACCAGATACGACATCAATTGGGAGGAACCCAGGCCAGGGTCAACGACAACCAAAATCCCTGCCTCCGGTCCTTTTCCATGTCAACAACTCTTCCATTGCACCATCATCATTAACCGAATCACTTGCAACGAAGAAGACTGCTGAATCTCTGCCTAGGAGATTCTACTCTAGGCAAAAGCACCGCTAGAAAAGAATGAGCATTTTCACTTTCCTTTCCACCGCTAACAACGAAATAAGGAGATCCCTGCGTCAACTATTTCTGAACCAGCAAACAGCAACCTCCTCACTTCACTTCCACGCTCCGTTTGATGTTCCTTTTTCTCCCATGGTACTTTCTCGCCATGTTTCCTTCAACCTCTATAACAAGCCTTACAGTCCAATACTTCCAGCGTATCTATCTACTATCCCAGTTCTTCATTGCTTCATGAGGGCTTTCCGACCCCGGGATGGGCGACAGAGACACTTCGAAATGCACCTGTACCAAACCAAACGACATAATCAGTATCTGAACCGGCGTATTTGCAAGGAGACCAGGCATTCCTTGCCGAATAAAGGGCATAAGCGTGGTTTAGAAACGCCTGAGGAAGGTGAGAAAGAGGTCTCGTGCTTACGGCTGAAGCTTTCAAAAGTTTCGTAGGTAGGCTTCTGTCATGAGAAGTCGTTCAGATGTCGAGCCTCAGAAGCATTTTCGCATGTTGGCATTGGCTTCACTGGAGTCCTATTCTCTCGAGCGATTGATACTGAAACTTGTTGTCTTTCAGGAAGAGAGGATGGTATGATTCTGATATGCTGACCAAGGAAAATGTACAGGCTCGATCTGGTAGAGTGATACGTCTAACAATCCTCCTCTCAGATCAAGGTTATCTGGCGCCGCTCTGAACCATTCCACAATGACGGATCGAGCCCATCCACGTATGCTACCCGGCTGTACACCAGACTTCCGTCGCGAATGTGTTCCCTGAGAATAAGGCCCGCAACGCCGCTACCCCACCTCCTGTATATGCCTAGGCACACTAATTTGCCCTGAATTGAACCAGGGAAATCTGACCAGAATTTACCAACGCGCACGCCATCCTTGCAGCAAAATACTGTGTCGGGAGGTTGATGGGCATCGGGGGTATAGTCTAGGTCAGAGTCTAGTTCAAAAAGGAGACCACCTCTTAGCTCCAAATATGCACCTTCTTTAAGAGCACCATAGTCATCACCGTGCTTGGGCTGTCCTTTAATGTTCACAACCTCTAGTTCGTCCAACCACTTGTCCGCTCGACGTGGTGTCTTGTCGGCCATTTTCAGGAAGATGTCGTAAAAGTCAGGGTTATAATACCATATTCCATAAAGCTGAGAAGCCCAGGACCAACTGGGGGCGATATATTCCGTGGCGTAGCGTTTCTTATCATCTCCCGTTGGTCGCCAAAGCAATGCTAGCGGCAGATGAGAGCTCCATATCCCGGCCATGTACTTGTCGTTAGGGAAGTATTTCTGGAAGGATCGCGCAATTCCAGAAAGAGCGAGTAGCTTGTCGGTCTCCTTGGTCAAGGATCGGGAAGAATACTCATGGATTAAGCCGAGCCAACGAACGCTCATCCTATAAGATAATATGGACTCTTCCGGTTGCATTTCTGCCCATTTGCGCTCCGCTTCGGTAGTATTTTCTTCATTATAGTCCCTGTCATGATACCATGGCAGGTGAGAAGTTCCTTTGAGTTCGCGACACTCCCACAGCAACTGGCGAAAGCCAAAGTGAATGCTTCTGGTTGAGAGTTCTTTTTCCTGAAGCGCCCATGCACGGTATCGGAGGGGACTTGCCTTCTCAAAACGGTCTTCGTCGTCCAGATCCATAATATGACCATCGTATTCTTTTCGCCATATTTCTGTCCTGTTTACAAGACGGACATTAAGCAGCCCGTGATAACTATCATTTGCGCGGAGATCAATAATGAGGCGCTCGTGCGTCGGAAGCTTACTAGACACTCGCAGTCCCTCAGTGCTATCCGTGGAGCTGAGAGCCGCGAGCGTGCAGTAAGACTGCGTATATACTTTTGCCATCATTGAAGCTTCACTGGCCCAGTCATCTTCGTCGTCCTGGATAATACATAGAGAGTCAATCCAGAGATATCGTTGTCCTAACTTTCTTGTGAGAACAACGGCGTCTTGAAATGTCCTAGGAAGGTCGGCCCAACAGATTCTCTCCATTCTGACAGCCATGTTCGCATTTGTTGTGGTAATTGGGCGTTTCTCTGGTGGTCCCCAGCAGTGACTCAAAGTGATATAGTGTGGGACTGATCCTCCGTTGTGAAACTGGTACGAAGCTGAGCGGACTAGTTTGATGTCATGTTTAAAATCGGGCGATCCTCCGCTGAACGCCTCGAGATCTAGCAACCTGGTTGGTAGGAAATCCTTAATGACGTTATTACAACTGATGTGATTGAGTCGGCAATTATCAATCCAATCCTGCATGAGCAAGAGATCCGAGTTTTCGTCTGCTGTGGTAAGGGAGCGGGGACCTAAACATAAGAGAACGAAGGTTAACATGGCAACAATTGCCCTGAACATGCATGTAACGGCTTGAGTACAGTGACTTACACCATGAAGATGGAATCGGAAACATGTAGACTTCATCAGTCCGAGCTGCTTCGAATCGGCACCTGATCAGGTACCAGAGTGCCCTTTCAACGGTCCTACACCTTACCAGTTTGCCTGTTCCTAACTCTAGGAGAGTATCCCGAGAAACACTTTGAAAATTCATCCAAACAGTCAAATTATCCGAACAAAGCATCTGGCATAGACAACACCCATTTTGTGCTTCCGCTCGCATCTCCTTGAATGGCTGCAGCTCGACAGAAATCTCCTCGCCTACTTCAAGTTCCTGAGTCCAAAACCATGCCGGTATGCTAGAGCAGACACCGCAGAGCTTCGTGGCCGTTTCGGAGTTTGAAGAAATGAAAACGGTCGCAGTTTTGGGTACTCCCGAGGATTCACCCTCAGGGGACGTTGGTCTGGGTTCCATATCCCAAAGAGAATCTCCGCTGGGGGAATCACCCTCAAGAAAGGGTTCTCTGGACAAAGGTATGTTGCCAAAATGGCTTCCGAAGAGTCTCTGGAACCAGAGGGGTTTTGTCGAAGCGAATGCACGGATGTCTGGATTTTATTTCCGTTGGGGGTGTCGGGACAGTATTGTTGTCGTGTCTCAGCAGAAGTCGCCTTGAGGGTTTCGTGGGGATCGAGCTGGAGGTTGGGCATCAAACCTCTACAAAATGTGCGCTGCGCAAAGCAGACCAATAGGAAGTCATCCAAGACAAAAACAGTCGAGGCAGCTGAATGACCACCTGTTACCAAACGGCAGTCACCACCCGCGCCCCAGCAAAATGTGGTTGCATTTGGCCTCATGTTCGGCCAATAGTTCTGGCCCGCAGCTGGCGGACAGCTCTTGCCAATTATACCTTGGAGCTCTGACAGCTTGGTCGCGTTGCTTATCTCTTCCCGGTTCTGCTTCTTTGTACTTTCCACCTCAGTTCATTAATATCTGCACTGACTTGAGGTCTGCCATGCAAAACGAAAGGAAAGCACACCACCAACTCACCAACGTGAACATGTCTTTCCGGCCTCTTCTCACGTATAATCAGTTGGGACACTACAACCGTTGCTCCAGCCCATCTTCAAATGACCTGGCTTCGGGGACATAGTATACTTATTAGGCAAGAATCACCGCCCCATCATCATTTATCAGTCCCCGTCGTCGTCGCCCTCATCCTCGTCCCTATCCCACTCCCGTCTCAATCAGCGGGTCGCTCCTTCTACCAAGCCTTCTTACTCTCGGTCGTCATCTGCGCTTTCCAACTGGATGAAACAATCGTACTCGTCTGGGCTAGAATCGCCCTTTCAACCAACCCCCCCAAGACCTAGCCTAAACAGGTATAATATGTTGGGACTTGGAGATTATTTGATCTCAAAAGCAGAAGCAGCTTTCCATGGTACCTCTTTCCTTTTTCCCTTCTACAAAGTTGACATCTTCCACTCGAGTAACTCGCAAGTCATTCAAGAAATAGGGCCGGGTTTGGACGTCTAATACACATAGGCGAAATATTTAATACTTGCACATAGACCGTACGTCTTGCTCTCTCTATTTTCATCTAAGAACGTATTTTATACATTAGCAACGGTGTTACGTCCAATCTATATAATTAAATAGAAGTTTGTTTATCAACTCTGTCCTCTGGGATAAAATGTTTCGTCGGCTTAAGAAGGGATCCTTGGATGTTCGCACCATTACATCCCGTTCCCATTCTCGGAACGACCTAACTCGTCTACTCTTCATATTAACCATTTGCTCATATCAGTTTGATCCGCCGTGGTTCAACACCATCAAACAGTGCCACCGCCATATCGCGGAACCTTCCAACCCGGCTGTAAACACAAAGATCCCCATCGACATCAAGCCTCTCCTCCCTGAGAAGAAGGCCCCCTATCACTGGCCTCTCCCTGTAATCTCTTTCCGCCAACATACCGAAACACCACAGTCTACAACCGCTCTTTTCTACTTCCCCTTCAACGTCAAGGCCATGAGCAGCCACCCAACGACCGTCTATCTTCAAACCGTCGTAATAACGATGAAACCCATGATAGGACTCGGGGTCTGGCTCGTCCAAGGTTTCGGTAATCAGTTCCACCTTGGCGAGACGGGCACCGCCTATGATCAGATTCGCGTCTTTCAGCGCACCAAACGGGTCCTCGTACTTGGGCAGTAGGTTGATTTCCTCCACTTTCCATTCTTCGAAGATGACTTGGCGTCGATCTGTCTCCGTGTCTCTGTCGTTGTCTTTGGCATCGGCTGGATCCGCGAGATCTTTCTCGATTGCGGCTAATAACTTCTCCCTCGTCGACTTAAACCTCCTGACGGGATTCTTCGGAGTAAAACTCACACGGCCATTAACGGACGCCCACGACCAGCTGGGCGCAACATATCCCGCCGGTCTTCTCGCGCTCGTTTTGTCTTCACTGTACCAGAATAACTCGTCCTCCAGCCGCGAGCTCCACAGTCCAGCCACGTACCGCTCACCAGAGAAGTGGTTCCTCTGATAAAATTGCGCTATCCCGGACAAGGCAGCCAGTTTATCCGTGTCTCTGGAAAGAAAACGCTGGCTGTAATCCCACACCAATTGCCACCACTTGCGCTCCCCCAGGTAGGCTGAGAGCAAGGAAGAAGCGGTAGTAGCGAGATTACGGTCATGATGACCTTTTGCTACTATCCCAGCCCACTCCTTCCACTCCCTTTCCGGCACCAGCTCAGGAATGCCATCATGATGCCACGGCCGCTGAGCAGTTGCTTGGAGCTCCGCGCACTCCCAGAGCACTTGGGTCTTGGCGAAGTGAATGTTCCTCCTCGACAGCTCTCGCTCCTGAAGCGTCCAGCCGCGCGAGCGGAGGGGCGAGTTATCGCTGGGTCTGATCCAGCCGTGGCCGCGGTAGATGGAGCCCCAGGAGTCTGATAGGGAGATCAATATTCGAAACCGAAAGGGATTTGGATCGCTTTTTCCATGACCGTCATGATGATGAATATCCAGAAATGAACGGTCCTCATCTAACGGTTCCAAGCGCAACCCTTCGCTGCTATCGTGGGAGCTCAGCGCGGATAGTGTGCAGGACGAGTAGGAGTATACCTCGGCCATTAAACTGGCTTCGCGCGCCCAGTCTTGTTCGTCGTCTTGGACGATGCAGAGCGAGTCAATCCAAAGGTATCGATGGCCTAGTTTGCGGGTTATTTCGATTGCGTCTTGAAAGGTCCTGGGCAACTTAAAGAACGGAATTCTCTCCATTTGCTGGGCTAGATTGGCCTTGGTTGTCGTCGTTGGACGCTTTTCCGGCGGCCCCCAGCAGTGACTTAGTGTGAAGTAGGGCGGTGGGAACTTGTTCATATCTGATTCTGGGCCCATTATTGGACTCAAAGACACGAGCCTGACGTCGTTCCCGAGATAGGATGGTGATTTACCCGTTCCGTATGCTTGAACATCGATCAGTCTAGTTGGCAAGAAATTGGTGCCCGTCTCCATAGTCTTCTTGATCTCGCAACATTTCGTATGATTCCGTCGGCAGTTGTCGAACCAATCCTTCAATAGCAGCACGTTATTCTCAGGATCTTGATCATTGTATCCCATTGGCGGCTGGAACTTCGGACCTAGATGGAATCAACAAACATGATCGTAAGCATGACTGACTCTCTCAACCAAAACCCCAAACACAAACACACACACACACACACAGAGAGAGAGAGAGAGACAGAGAGAGAGAGAGAGAGAGAGAGAGAGGAGAGAGGGGGGAGAGGGGGGAGCGTGAAAGAAAATCAACTTACACCAACTCTCCGGCACCTTCACCAACGTCCCATAAAATAGCTCACTATTCAAACACACCATCGTATACTCCCAATAATCATCCCTCCCGTTTCCCGACACCTTCTTCCCCACCCTCCCAAAAACCAAAGGTACATCTCTGTACCTCTCGTCCGTCCTCGGATCCATCACCGGTGGCAGGTAATACGCTCTCAAGTTGTCCTTGCAGCAGGAGTCACGGTTGTAGAAGTGGACGATCATGAGGCAGAGGTCGCATCCTCCTTCTCCTATTACTTCTCCTCTTCCTTCCTTTTTTAGTTCTTCGCCTTCGCCTTCATTTTTTCCACCATTTCTCCCACTTCTACTTCCACTTCTTTTCTTCTCTGCTGCTGCTTCAGCCTGTGCTTGCATCCCCCTCCAAGACCGAAGCGTGATGGTCGTGTCATTGTAGTACGAGTAATCTTCCCAGGAGAGGGAGGCGAGCCAGTGGGGGACGATGGCGCAGATGGAGCAAAGCTTGGGGGCCATCTGATTTTTGACACGGCGGGCAATGTTAGGTGGTGCTATGCTACGCTATCCCAAAGTTTGAAGCACACGAAGGTACTTAGGGATACAATATATCTCGGAGGTGGGGGGGCTTTCGATGTCTAGGACAACAAAACTAGTAATGGTTCACTGAGAAAAAAATGAGAGGAGCGAGTATAAAAGGTTGAAAAGGTCAACGTGTTGAATTGTTGTGCAGCAGAGTTCGTTCTCTGCGAGTTGATATGAATGAGATGGAACGGCAACTTCGCAGGGGGGGAGGAGGCCAATGATGTTACATTCTTAAGCGCCGGTGCTACACTACCATTCCCATGCTCAAACGCCTTGACAGTCGATACGGCTTCCCGAGAATTGAGCTGACCACAGCAAACGGACCTTCGAAACGAAAAGAACAAAACTTCAGTTACTTACATCTCCACCAAATGAGCATATACCAAAAAAAAAAAAATCATTGTGGATTCGACATCAGCGTGCTTGAGACTATCAAGATAGCACTCTTTCTGATGATATAATCCAGTTTCTTGATTTTCGTCTTTCGTTTCGAAGGTCCGTTTGCCGAAAAGTTGTGGTCAGCTCAATTCTCGGGAAGCCGCATCGACTGTCAAGGCGTTTGAACATAGGAACAGGTGATTGACAAGAAACCCCGAACATGCTCTATGTGATTTGGGTGCAAAAGTGATCGGTCTTTTCTGTCAACCACCTGACTACCTCGTCTATGACAAAATTGATGAGACCTTTGGCCGTAGCCTTGGTGGGCGATTAGCCGACTGGGTAAGCGAGCGGTCGTAAGAATAAACCGAATACGGATAGTCCAATACCGCTCGTTGTAATTAAGAAAAGCTGTTATAGAATTGTGATAGGGATTACGATAATTCGAAAATATATCGGCTAAAGTCCCTTAGGGATATTTCTATATTGCTTAGATGTTGGGTTTAAAGGTATAATAAAGACGTTTGGACGCGTAATAAGAGTATACCTAAGGTATAATTTACTAACCGTAACGTATTCGGTTTATTCTTACGACCATTGGGCAAGCCAACAGTGTTACGAACTTAAGCGAAGGACACGGGCCAACCAAGCCACCGGTGCACAGCAGCCACGAGAAGGCTGGGCAGTGTAACCATGACAGGGAAGGAAGGCTCATAGACAGACATAGGCACATAGGCAGACACAGGCTCATGAAGGTGAGCTGGGCTCATGAAGATGAGCCAGCCCATGGTCAATGAGCCAGGCAATTGTGACTAGAGGCACGAGAGTATAAGAGGACGACTGGAGAACTCAGATTGTCAGATAGTTCGACAGTAGTCAATAGGCCATCGTCATCAGAGACACGTATAACGATACTTGTTGTGAACCTTTTGGCTTCACCGAACTGCACCTGATAGTTACTTCCTTCAGCTATCTCATTTAGGCAGATCAGACTGCCGTTCGTCACAAACAGGGTCTTAACAATTTTGTTAGGGACGAGACTGACTATCTGCTGCTGATCTTCTCGCTTTCCCAGAAGTCCCAAACTCGCCACTTTGACGGGAATTCAAGGTTGTCAAGTTCTACGACATGAAGAAGAGGGGATGGATTCAGTCGATACGAAGAAAGAGTCTCTCGGTACCTTAATCAACCGCACGTCAACAAGGCCAAAGAGAAGACATACTTGGGGGTTGGGCGGGCGGCTTGGGAACCTTTTGTCAACCCCCTCTTATAAAAGAGGGGGAAAAAAATTTCTGGGACAAACTTTTAATATGGGACAATCTGAAATATTAGTATACACCATAGAAAATTGTTAGTGGGAGAGATGCAACCACTATTCAACTACACTACCATTTTAGAAAACTCTAGCAAAGTTTAGGGAGAATAATAGGGCTCCAATAGAGGTATCCTCAAAGTTGCATCAATTTTGGTCGGGTAATTGGCGAGAAATCTCTAAGTTGCATACTTCGTTATTGTTGAAACGTGGTTTAGCTTGGCGGTTTCGCGATACTAAAAATGACGATGTTTGGTGTTGATGCAAAGTCCGGAAGGCGCCGTTCGCCCAATTTAGAAGATGATTTTTTAAAACTTTGAGGGGGCCTTTTTAATACCATTTTCTTACTTCTCGATTTTTGCTAGAATTTTAGAAAAATAGTGGATGTGGTTGTCATTGTTGCCCCCTATCCACTAACAGTTTTCTATAGTACACGCTAACATTGCAGATTATCCCAAATTAAAAAGTTGTCCCAGAATATTTTTTCCCCCTACTTAATGAGTAGGGGGTTGAGGAAAGGTCCCACCACCGAACCGCACCACAACCCCCAAGTACAGGGTTTAGTATCGTCGATGTTCAGGATTGACAGTCGCCGTACACTCTTAAGCCTCCCGGGCAATAGCACATCAATTGTAGACACTTACAAACCCGACCCCCTTACAGGTTCTCAACAAAAACTCTTCTCTTCTTTCCCATTTGTTGCTTGTTGTGATCATATTTCGTAACTCTGTAATATAAGACCATTGAACTCATGGGAATGGTATCATACCAAAAGGAAACAAAAAGGAAACACCAGCCTCACCGCCAATCAAGCACACTCAATAGAACCTCATGACCATTCACTATCCAAAATCATCGCACCACCCCTCTTCTCAATACCTCCGATGTTCTTCCCTACCCCCGTAACCTCCTCCGTATCCACCACCATCATATCCTCCTCCGTATCTTCCTCCACCACCATGATGACCACTTCCCCTAGACCCTTGCCCGGGGTATCCTCTTCCATCCCGTTCCTCGCTAGTACTCCTACTACCATGGCTTTCTCTCCTCCTCCTGCCATCTCTATCGCCACGTCTATCATCCCTCTCGTAATGCTGATCATAATTCCTCTCATATGCATCGGCTCTTCCACCATGGGGATAAGGAGCCGAACCACCACCGCCTACTGAGCCGCCATGGAAGGGGTAGGGAGCACCACCAGGTGGACCGCCGCCGTAGCCACCGTGGCTGGGAGGGGGACCAGCGGAGTAACCAGCGTATCCGCCGCCGTAGCCGGAGGGACGAGGAGGAGAGGGGGGACGCCCACCGCCGTAGGAGCCGTAGGAGGGCCCGCCATAGGGGGGCTGGGAACCGTAGGATGGCTGGGAGGGGTGAGCGCCGTAGGAAGGTTGAGAGGGGTAAAAAGGCTGGGAACCGTAGCTGGGTTGGGAAAACCCGCCGTATGATGGGCCAGAAGATCCTCCGTATGACGGCTGCGAAGGGAAGCCGCTGCTGCCCTCATAAGCTTGGTGACCGCCGTGGTGATACCCAAAGGATGCAGGGGCGGGTGAGGGGCGGCCCGAACCGTGGGCGGAGGATCCGTACCCGGAGGAAGAAGGACGGCTACCGTAGTAGCGACCCGATGGCGGGGAGGTAGGGCGCGGGTTGGCGGAAGAAAAGTACGAGGCTGCCTCACCATGGGTGGGGATCTGGTGATGAGAGGAGGAGCCGGAGGAGTAGCCGTACTTGTTACTAGTAGAGGAAGAGAACCTGCCACCTCCTCCGCCAACAGGAGCGGAAGTGTCAAGATCGCGGTTCTGAATCTTGCTCCAGAGGGAGCCCGCAACCTTGCCGTGGCCGCCATCAGCGCCGCACGAGGTGTGGCCGCCACCGGGGCCGCGGTTCATAGGTTGACCGTTGRGGACATGGTTGCGGCCTGCCTTGACGGCCTCGGACGTGAGGAGCGCTTTGTAGTCATGATGAGTCTCCCGGGACCACTGCACTACGGTGTCGTACATCATGCGCTGAATCTCGACGTCTTCCTTGTAATTGGCAGGATGGTGGAAAACCTGAAGGACGTCCTTGATGACCTCGCTGTCGGGCACACCGGGATTCTCCCAGGCGTAGACAACTCGGCTGTTGATGGAATTAGCATAGTTCGAATAACAAGGGGGGGAAACGGGGGAGACCTACGGAACGACGTATTGAAGAATGGTAGCGGCGACGCGACCGGCGCACGAGTTTAAAATGTTGGTAAAGTGGTCCTTGGAAAGCATAGAGTGGGTAGGATTGTCGCACTGAGGGTTATTCCACGGCTCGAACTGCTGCTTTGCGCTGGTCGCGATGAGACCAGATGAGCCCTCCTTCAACACTTGGGTGACCTGGTTGATGATGGGGCGTAAGAAAGGAGCCAGCAAGCCAAGGATGAAAGCCGTCAGAGTCTCCGTGATCTTCTCCAGCAGACTCTCCAAGCCGGGGATCTTCTCGATCATGTTGTTGATGGACCTGACAATCTTGTCACGAAACTCGAGGATTGGGTAAATCTTGGCCGCAGTCTTGACGGGGTCAAAGTTGGGGCTCATGCCAGGAACGACGTTGACATTGCCAGCGGATCTGCTGTTCTCCTGTTCTTGGGCTTCAGAGGCAGCCTTCAGGCTACGGGCTGTGCTGGCATAGCCGTCACCGACACCCGGAAGCTTGGAAACAAGAGAGATAAAGTCTCCATCGTTGCCAGAGGAGCCGCCCAAGTTCAAGCCAAAGAGGCTGAGACCGCCACCGCGCGAAGAACCACCGCCGGATCCCTTGGTCAGTTGTTCAGCGTTCAGGAGGGCATTGTTCATCTCGTCAACCTCGGACTGGGTGAAGTGATCGTTGGCCTCACCCAATACGGAGTGCAAGAAGTCGACTCCTCCAAAAGTGCCCGTGACTAGGGGCCAAACGTACTTGTCAGGACTAGAATCGTCTCTTTCCCCACCCTGTACCCGCGAGAACTTTCCATTCTTGAGTGTGAGTCGAGTATGAGCGCCAACGTGGGGGAAGATTTGACTCTCCTCGCCGGTTTCTTTTTTATGGATATCCATTAGGGCCAGTTCGCAATAGTTGCTATGGGCAGGGAAGTCCTCAAAGGTATGAAGGGCCTGGCCCAAGCACCTCAAGGCCTCGCACAGGTCAGACTCCTTGCCTTTGCCATGAGAGCCGCTGGTATACAGACGACCGTAATGGATGCAACGCTGCAAGCTGAAACGGATATAGCCGGCACTGGTGGTATTCCAGCCTTGGTCCCCAGCCGCTCTTTCGTTGGCGATATAATTTTTCATACCGGTGTTTAAATCGATCTCGAGTTCTCCGGGGTGTACCGGTCCTCGTAGTCTTGGGTCATACTCGCGGGCGTCCTTTCCATCAGCGTAGCCAAGAGGGTTGTCGATGTGTTCCTCGGGTCTGTAAACGCCCAGACGCTCCTCGGTAACCTCGAACTCTTCGGTGGCGTATCCATGAGCCAGGAAGGAAAGAACCCAAACCTAGTGACAATAGTTAGTGGATGGGATGACAAGGGGGCATAATGGAGCCAAAGACTTACAATGATGCGAATGGTAGCCGCATTAACTCCCTTCAAGCTGCCGACATCGATAGCCTGGGAGTAGTCTCTGAGCCAGTTACCAAAGTAGGTGCGCCCGACCATCATAGTGGTCCACTTTTTGCCGTTTATGAAGGCCAGAGTCTTGAGCACGTCTTCGATGTCGCCATGTCTCCAGTTGTGGCCCTCGACCTGGGCGATGGAGGGAATGTTGCCAGCACCGAAAGCTGCGGCCTTGTCTGGGAGGACAACCAGGACCAGAGCCAGGACCAGCAAGACGCTGCCCCAGCCTATCCTGAGACCCGCCATTGTGTGTGACTCAATGTGTAGCTTCGGGTGTTATGTTGTGTATGCGCGCGCAAATGAACGGAGTCGTTGGTCAGTTTTCAGATGGAAGAGGTAAAGATGTCTTCCAGCATTTGCCGAGAAAGATGTAGTAGCTCGCTAGGTGCTGTACTTAAACGATGCGCGTGACTCAGCTACCTATCTCTGTGCAGAAGGTGTGTCTCGCGGACGTCTTTGGAGAAGTACAATTGGAGGAACTGGAAGACAGTAAGACTGGCGGCCTGAAGCTGGAAAGAGTGTCCAGTAGGCAGATTACGAAGGACTTTTAAGAGGATGGGGACGGGGAAGGAACGGCAAAGCTGCGACCTGAAGAGAGCTGAGCTGAGCTTGATCACAATGAGGCACGCCAAGCACTCCAAGCAGAACCCTTGACGTCAGATTTTGAACTCCTCCCAAGTATCAACTGCACTGAACACTGAACCCGAGGCAGGTGCTCTTCTTGTGAACGAATTGAACTGCCCGCAGCCGCAGTCACTGCTCTCAAGTTCTTTCCTAGAGGTATCTCGCGAGGCTCAAAAGCCGCTTCAAAGCCGTGCTGCGGTCGCGGCGCAGTTCCCAAGAGTTCTTGGAGCGGAGCCAATCTATAATGATCCCGCCGTCCCATCTCGAAGTTCATAAAGTTGTGCACGGTGCTGAGTGTTCAGAACTTCAGCCGGCCCATGGATTTACAAGTCATGTTGTTGTTGTTCATCTGGAAGTTTGACTTGAACCCAAATGACTTTGCGGTATCAATCCCATTGGACATCTTGCATTCCCATCTAAAAGTGGTTGTCTCTCATCCAACACCGTTACATGAAGCAACAACTGAAAAGAACAGTCCGACAGGAACAACACATTGGCGACGGAGAATTGCACAAGTCCCGTCCCGCTCTCAGTCTTGTGTCCACTTTGCCCACCACCTTGCCCCGCCAAAATCCTCCAAACTTTCCAAGGGACCAGTGGGGAAAATGGCAATCGGCAGGCACCGCTCCCGACCGACAACCGGGAGTTACCGTCGACTCCAGGGTTATGCGTGCGGTTTCAGAGAGATCTAGACAAGATCCAGGCATGATCCAGCGAAAACAATGCCGATCAGGAGTTCTCTTTTCAGAAAAAGAAAGAGTTCGATTTCTCTGCCCTGCGCCGTCTTGGCGGACCCACCGGCACCATCGGATAACGCCACCCTCTGCTGACCGTTTTTACGCGCATTCCATGGACCGGGGACCACAGCGAGTGACAGCTGTCGCGCGCCCCCGGGGACTTGGGAACGGAACCCCTGAAGTCCGGGCCCAGAAAAGTCGTCCGTTCTTCACGCAAACCACGACTTCCCTTCCCTCTCCGTGGATCCTATAACCAACAACAACCCCTTTTTCCGTACCTACATTATTTCACTACTATTGCTTTTTAATGCTCCAGTCTGGTGTTTGAGGTTCCAGTCCCTACTTTATAAACTGTTCGATATCCCCGTTGCGAGCTAGCCCGTATCTCGTCTTTTCGACTGCTTTTGTTCTTTCACCGCCCAAAAAGTTATAAGCGAGAAGCGAGAAAATCCCATACCAAACATCCCAGCACTCCCGAGAGACGCCGCCCTCACTTTGCAGAGAGCATAGCATCCTGCGACCACAATACAGCAACCATGCCGGGCCGCACTCTCCCCACCTTCACCATCGACGAGGTCGAGTCGCACAACTCGGCAAAGTCTTGCTATGTCACCGTTGGCAAGAATGTCTACGACGTGACCGACTTCCTCGACTCCCACCCCGGCGGTGCTGATCTCGTCCTCGACTGGGCCGGCAAGGACATTGGCGCCATTCTCAAGGACGAGGCGTCGCATACTCACTCCGAGGCCGCATACGAAGTCCTCGACGAGTCGCTGGTGGGATTTCTCGAATCAGGAAACGGCGCTTCGGCGAACGGAAAGGCAAAGGGCGGCGAGAACGGAACGGAAGAGCAATGGGTTCATCCTCGGACGGGTATGTCCTGCGAAGAGGACCTCAGCAAGGACACCGACTACAACGCCGATTACAAGACACACAAGTTCCTCGACTTGAACAAGCCGCTGTTCATGCAGATCTGGACCGGTGGTTTCTCCAAGGAGTTCTACCTTGATCAAGTCCACCGTCCGCGCCACTACAAGGGAGGAGAGTCTGCGCCTTTGTTTGGAAACTTCCTTGAGCCTCTGTCCAAGACGCCTTGGTGGTTGATCCCGCTTGTCTGGTGGCCACCCATCTCGTACGGTGTCCACGTCGCATTCCAGGGCTTTGGCAGTGTCGCTCCCGTGGCCGGCTATTTCGGATTTGGCCTCGCTCTCTGGACTTTGATCGAGTACATTCTGCATCGCTTCCTGTTCCACCTTGATTAGTGAGTATTCGCACATCATTCTGCGCAGCACTTGAACACGAGTACTAACCCGTTTCTTTCTAGCTACCTCCCCGACAACCGCGTCGGCATCACTGCACACTTCCTCCTCCACGGCATCCACCACTACCTGCCCATGGACAGGTACCGTCTCGTCATGCCGCCCACCCTCTTCGTCGTTCTGGCCGCTCCCTTCTGGAAGTTTGCCCACGCCGTCCTGTTCTACAACTGGTTCGCCGCCACGGCTGCCTTCTGCGGCGGTGTCTTTGGCTACACCCTTTACGACATGACCCACTACTTCCTTCACCACCAGAACCTGCCCGCCTACTACAAGGCGCTCAAGAAGTACCACCTTGCACACCACTTCCTCGACTACGAGAACGGCTTTGGCGTCACCACCGCCTTCTGGGACAAGATCTTTGGTACCGAGCTTGTGTACAACCCCAAGACGAACTAAGTGCCGTTATCATGCGGACTTTGTTCGGATTTGGAACTCTCTTCTTCACACACAGCCCGACTACACCTTTGCAAGGCGTCGTCGTTGGAGTACATACCTATTTAAAACAACCATTTTGTAATGAAAGAAAGGGGGAGAAGAGTATGTACCATAGAATAGGATTCATGAAGTATTGACGCCGTACATACGCATGGGTGGGCAGGAAATCTCAAATCATGGGTTGGGCAGCAAGGGAAACAAAGAGAAAAGTAAATGGGAAGGGGTTTTTGCTTCGGTTTGGGCTGGTCGGCCGGTTGATAGGCGAAGGGGATGGGGCGTCTAGCTGTTGGGTTTGGCTGGACTGGGCTGGCAGCAAGGGGGAATCATCATGGATATATGTTGGTTTTTTTTGGTCATTGGTCAATACCCCCTAATGTTAATACGAATGACTTGGAAGTAATGTGAATGGAATCATGCGGTCCAAAGAAGTGTCAGTTATACGTGCTGATAGTTCTAGGTTGATATCACTGTTGACAGGTTGAGGGCAGTTGATCGAGAATGTGCACCTTGTTGGCTGCTCTTAACTCTACAAGAAAACCATTGAACCGCACCGGGAGATAAAGCGCTCAGCCATCATTTACTGTAGGCCGGCCCAACCTGAACCACAAGCGGTCACTGCAATTTGCTTGGCATCGATCAGTTTCTGCGAGCGGAGGTCACGTGCCCCCTAAACAACCTTGTCTCGGGCCACCGGCCAGCCAGCCAGTGAAGGGCCGCCACCTGAAGTCCCAGCGCCCAGACCCCTTGAGGCTGCCATTTCGGTTGAATCCATTTTATTGCCAGACCGGAAACTGCGACTCCCAACATTCAACTGAACAACCATCATACTTACCACCACCAGGCAACCACGCCACATTCTGTTGCTCTACAGTAGTCACAGAGCGCTTGTCTGAAATCGTGCCAAATCATCAATTATCGACGGCACATCGATCTGAATACACCGATATAGACAGGGCGATCCCACTACACATTTACACAAAATGTCGGGCTTAGACGTCGAGGCCCTCCTCGATTCCACTGCCTCCGGCAAGGAGCAGCAGATGGATGTCGACCCTCCTACCACCAACGGCGACGCTGACCAGAACGGCTCCAAATCCGAACGCCGCGACCGTGACAATGACCGCGATAAAGAGCGCGAGCGAGACCGTGACCGGGGCAGAGATGCCAGCAGGGACCGTGGCAGGAGACATCGCGACCGTAGTTCGGGCCGCCTTCGCAACTCGTCGAGTGAGGCTGGCAGAGACACCCCCCGCAGTGAGGCCGGAAGTCACCGAAGTAGGCGTCGGAGCCGGAGCCGTGATTCTGGCAGACACTCACGCCGTCACAGAGATGGAGACTACTACCGAGGCCGCGGAGGCCGCTCCCGATCTCGCTCCCCGAACCGCTACTACTGACCCCGGGGC